>SNQJ01S0166630.1:0-13451 GCA_010110895.2 Picea sitchensis | reverse complement strand
GATCCAACAATCTCCCAAATAATCAAACCATTAGCATCAATGAAAAACCATTGGCATCAATGACAACATGATCCAACAGTTCCAACTACTATCCCACCTAAACAATGTTGCAAGGTAGTATCTCATACTACAAAATTAAGCTTCTTCACAATCTGTTCAAAAGGTGAACATAAGGATACCGCAACCACTACAACCTAGGCCCAAGCACCTTCTATCCAATAGAATCAGATCAACAAGAATGCAAAAAATAAAAAATATTCCTTCTACACCCATACATCTCATGTAGCCCAACTGGTTGAACAGATTCAACCCTGCCAACAACAAGTTCATGACAACCTTCCACAACGTAACGTCTCCAACAAGGCAAGCAGTGCACCAAGATTCAATCAATTTCCCCTCTCCCCAGGGAAATCAACGCAATGGATACCATTGATTCCTAAGGAGGGAGGATTGATCCAGGTGGATATCGGTGGCCACCCACCTCTTCCAACTAGCTCAAAACAATTTTATGACAATTTTGGCAATTTACTATTTTTAGCAGTTTTTAACTTCCAGGACCATTTCGAGGGCCTAAATGAAGGATTTTCGGGATCAATATTTGTTAATAATAGCTGAAGTCTCTGATTGAGCCCCCAAAATCAATCTCCTCTATGATACATTTCCAACGAGCTATCATGCGCCCCAAACAAAGATTGTATGCTAAAGTTACGCCCCCAGGAAGTTGATAAACCAAATTACTCAAAACGGGGTCTGAAAAACTGTTGGATTTTCATCTTCCGAGGTTAGGGTTTTGGATTTCATTTATGATAAAAAAGGCCTTTGGAGCCTCATTGTAAAATCATATTCTTGAAAATGCGAGTAGCAGACACATCTCTTCTCAGAGATAAGCTGCCACCATTCTAGCGAGTCTTTCACTCTGTATTTTTACAATCTTTGTACATTTTCGCTCATTAATAGAAAATTGGGTATTACTGTATCTTTGTTTTTATGGTTGCATCTTTGATACATTTCTGTTATATTATTGGATATCCGAGATATCTCTGTATATTTCTTTATTATATCTCCGCTCTCATTTCGTGATGAAAATAATATGGATCAAGTAATTGACATAATTGTAGTAGATATCCGAGAGGCTTATGGACTGCTACTTAGTCGAGATTGGTCCAAGAAATTGAATGGAAAATTTAGTACGGATTGGGATCACCTATGGTTTCCATTAAAGGGACATACAAACATGATTAGGATCGATAGGGAAAGATATCTCAAACATACTGTCACCGATTTATAAGCTTTCAACGAACCCTCGTCGACAGATTTCCTTGTGCTAGGAAACTACTCCTGCGATTCTGCTTTCGACAATTTTTCCCCTATCTCATCTGATGTACCTCTCACTCAAAACTCCGAAATGAATTTTCAAGTGAATCTATTGGAAACCACAGAAGAAATCATATTCTGTCAGGAGTCTTTGTTGGGAACAACAAACAAGGAATACATAAATGAGAAAATAACTAGGTCTGAAGAAGTTACTAAATTTTGCTTACAAGTTTGGACATTGTATTTTGATGGGTCTAAATCACAAGAAGGGTCAGGAGCAGGATATATTATCATTGACCCAAAGGGGAAGAAAAATTTCCTATCTTGCAGACTAGAATTTGAATGCACCAATAACACTGCTAAGTATGAAGCTTTGGTTCAGGGACTAAAGAAAGCCATAGACCTAAACATTAAAGAACTGAAATTTTTTGGGGAATCAGAAATTATCGTTAGGTAAGTGAAGAATACTATCCATTGCAATTCACCCCACTTGAGAAATTACCAACACGAGGTGCATAGACTAATAGAACATTTTGAGGCCTTCAATATTACTATTGTTCCCAGAACAAAGAATACTCTTGTTTATTCCCTAGCCACTGAAGCCTCAAGGTTATCCCCTTTAGAAGACTATGAAGTCTCCAGGTTCACTGTGGAACTACTCTACAAACCATCAGTACCCAACAATATTTCTAATTGGAAGGTTTTTGAAGGAGATGAACAAATTGTATATTTTCTAACTAATCAAGATAATTTTAAGGATTTGGCTATTGATGATGAGGTATTCCAAGAGAAACTGGCAGAAACTGATTTCCATGAACATAAGAAGGGAACATATCACTCTAATAATAAACCAAGGTTTCACACGATATCGAAAGGGGTAACAAATTTGGAGAACATTTTTGACCCGAGGGAAATATTTAAAGGGTCAAAGTATACAAAAACATGGAGTTCATGTCCTATATACAAGACTATAAACCTAGGAACCCCAGAAAACCCTAAGAATGCCAATCTAGGTAAAACAATGTCTAAAGAAGACAGGAAATATTATATCAAACTTTTTAGAGAATATCAAGATGTCTTTGCATGGTCCTACTGAGAATTGAAAACTTATGACACTTGCATTATCCAACACATAATCCCGTTAAAATCTGGAGTAAAACTCTTCCAACAAAATCTTAGGAGGTACCATCCATCTCTGGAACCTCTGATGTATCAAGAGCTAAATAAATTGTTAGATTGTAAGATTATCTTTTAGGTTAGACACTCTTCCTGGGTAGCCAGTTTGGTTCATGTCAGAAAAAAGTATGGGGAGATCCTCCTATGTGTAGATTTTAGAAACCTTAACAGAGCATTAGAAAAGGATAAATACCCAGTCCCACCCATGGAACAACTCTTGCAGACCGTGTCTGGATTTGAAATATTTTCCCTTCTAGATGGTTTCTCAGGTTATAACGAGGTCCTAGTTTCATAGGAAGACTGATTGAAGACTACCTTCCGAAACAAGTGGGGAAATTTTTCTTATAAACGCATGCCCTTTGGGTTGATTAATGAAGGGGAAATGTTCCAAAGGGCCATGGACGTAGATTTTCAAGGATTGATTAAGAAATGTGTAGTAGTATATTTGGATGACGTGACTATGTATTCAAAGAGCAGAGAAGATCACATCCAACATCTAACCCATATTTTTGAAAGGTGTAGGAAATATGGAATATCTTTAAACCCTAAGAAAACTTTCTTTGGTGTTGAGGAAGGGAAACTACTAGGCCATATTATATCTCAAGTAGAAATTCATATAGACCCCAAACAAATAAAGGAAATAACTCAGCTTCCCTTGCCCCATAACAAAAAGGCTATGCAATCCTTCTTTGGGAAAATTAACTTTGTGAGGAAGTTCACACTCGATTTCGCTAAAACTGTCAAATCCTTACAAAAAATGATTTGCAAGGATGTAGAGTTTAAGTGGGATGACGAGCGAAAAGATGCCTTCAATAATATCAATATTGCAATATCTCATTCTTCGGTGTTGCGAAGTCCCGACTTTAGTAAATATTTTTTCCTCTATACTTTCGCCTCTGACCAGTCCTTAGCTACAGTATTGACCAGAAGGACGATGACAACAATGAGGCACCAATATCATTTATGAGAACTAATATCCAAGGAGCTGAATTGAACTACCTAGCTATAGACAAAAATGCTTATGCGATATACAAGGCAGTAAAACATTTTAGATCCTACATCCTAAAAAATCACACCAAAGTCATTGTGCCTCATCTCGCAGTCCGATCCCTATTCACTCAATAGGAGATGGGAGAGAGAAGGGGAAATTGGATTGAAGTTGTCCAAGAATTTGATCTAGATACAAAACTTGCCAAATTAATTAAGGGACAAGGATTATGTAAACTGGGTGGGAGAATGAATTAGCATTATGGTGTAGTTAAGATTTATACATTCCCCTAGGGAAATAATCTTGGTATGGAAAATTGATTTAACCCCTACATCATGGGACTTGCCTAGAAAACCTAAGCCCTAGGGAAAGGAGAGCTCTCAGGCTAAAATTTGTGCAATATTGCCTCGTAAATTCAATACTTTTCTGCGTAAATTATGATGGAGTACTCTTGAGATGTCTCGAACATGAAGATGCAAAAAAGGTTCTAAGGGAGCTCCATGATGGTCCTATAGGTGGACACTTTGTAGGAGATACCACAACTCACACAATATTAAGAGCCAATTATTATTGGCCTACTCTATTTAGGGAGGCTCATACATATGCTAGAAACTGTAAATCTTGTCAAATGAGCGCTGGTAGAGAAAAGAGGGTAGTTTCCCACTCCAACCAGTAACCATATCTATACCTTTAGAGAAATGGGGGTTAGAAGTCATAGGGAAAATCATTCTGAGTTCTTCAAAATAACATAAATATATACTGACTGCTACAGATTATTTCACAAAATGGGAAGAGGCCATTCCTCTAACTCACGTGAATGAAAAGGTTGTAATCCAATTCATATAACAACAACTGATCACAAGGTTTGGGATGCATTCCATTCTCATTTTTGACAATGTTGTCTACGTTTCTTCTACTCTATTAATAGGGTTCGCTCTAGATGAAGGAATCATAACAAGATACTCTGCAAACTACTACCCACAAGGAAATGGGGTGGTAGAATCAACTAATAAGAACCTAGTGAGGATCTTGAAGAAAATAGTCGCAAACAATCAGAGGAATTGACATAGATTGCTTCATAATTCCTTATGGGAAGATAGAGTAACACCCAAGGAAGCTATAGGAAACTCTCCATACTTTCTGGTATATAGACAAGATGCCATTCTCCCAAATGGGTTGTATATTCCATCACTTCAGCTTGCTCAGGCTTCAAGAGGACAACCCTCATCAATCATTCAACAAATAATTGATATCCTCCACATGCTTGAAGAGGAAAGGGAGAAAGAAAAATCTAAGTTCACCGCTCATCAATAAGTAGTTAAAATATGGTTTGACAAGCATAAAGCCAAAGATAAGAGTTTTGAAGTAGGAGACTTAGTCCTGAAATGGGATAGAGAAAACGAACCTAAGGGAAAACATTCGAAGTTTCAAAATATATGGCTCGAACCTTTCCAGGTATCTGAGAAAATTGGGGTAGGCACATATTAGTTGAAAAATCTGAGGGGGGAACCCGACACCCTCCCAGTGAATGGTCAAGCCCTAAAACAATACTTATGTTAAAAAAAAATTAAAAAAAATGTCTTTTTCATGTTTCTTTTAGAATATATTCTGATTAGGATAAATGTGCAGGTTTAGGGTAGGATGATTGCAAATTCCTTTTTATTTTTTTCTTTCTTTTGCTTGGTATTTTCCTGTAATTAAGTTTTGTTCCGTAAAGCAGTGGTCGACTTTAATAAATATGTTGTAGCAAACTCTGCTCCTAACATACACTTACGTGCAACATAAGAAACACTGGGAAATTACAAATTTCTTAAAGGAGATCTATATCTTGTCTTTGCAAAACAAACAACCTTGGTAAGTGATGAAATATCCTCCTTGTGGTCTAGTAAAGCCCAAAGCGAAAGATGGCTAGTTGGAAAGGATCACATGTACCTCTAGACATAGATAGGAAGAATTTCACCTTGTAGATAACAAACGTCCTCCTCTCCAACTCACTCGTGGAATTTCTACCATAAGTAAATCAATTATATTAAAATGAGTGAAATGATGGAGAGGGTTTGAAAATAACTCCACTGGGGATATGGATTCTCGTTGGCAGCGAAGCAAAGTCTGTTGCGTCGAGGTGACTTTGTCGTGGCTATGGATGCTCGTTGGCAGCAGAGCAACAACATGGCAAGGGAATAATGATAACTAAAACGGCCTTGAGCCAGTGAATTACTTACACAACTATTGTCAAAGAGGGGTGTGGGTCATGGTCAAGAGGAATGAAGGTGGGAAAAGGGTCAAACTCCTAGGCGGACCCTGATTCACGAACTCGGGAAGTTGTACACACACATATATGAAATAATCTGATAGAAGCAAAGCCAGTTAGTTTCTCAACCAACTTCTGCACAAGCTAAGCCTGAAGGAAGGAGAAAAGATTATGTTTTCGCCCAGATAATCATCATTTGTTGAGCGCTCAACACACCCTAAAATGATTTGAAATTTTTTCTCTTTTGGGTACCACTTGTTTTCTTGTTTCTTCTTTCTGAATTGAGACCATTGTGTAGGGGTCATTAAGTTTTGTTTCGATGGACCTGTTGAATTGAAAATTTTTCTCTAAAAAAGGAACTTGGCATTCCAACTAAGAATTCAAAGCTAAAATTGTGACCCNTCAGCATCAGCGAAATCAGAGCAGTAAAATTCCCATGCATTAATGATAATCTTCAATCGTCGATGTATCCCATCGGCATCGACAAAATATGAGAGGGAAAAAAATTGACATGGGACATGACGAACCTCTGATAACTAATTACTGATGCATTGTTTGGGGTCAGTGAAATCCTAAATATTTAAATCATGGAAATTTTCGTGTCGACACATCGTCGATCACCGATCATTGATGCATGTTTGGCATTGGCAATTTTCGAGGGGGGTAATTCCAAAACACTTGTTTAAACACATAGCTGATCGCTGATCCCCGATACTTCTTCGACATCTATCTGGTAGGACCTGTTTGTAAAAGTGCATATCTAACAAAAATCCCCGATTCCGAATGAACTCTTAGGCGAAGAGGCCAAATTCAAATGTCACATATCTTTGTCGTGTAGGAATTTCATACAACCTAGTTTCATCCCGAGTCACCTTAGATTTCCTCGTGTCCTATTTGTACTTCCTAGTTAGATTTTCCACATCAAAACTATACAACCAGCTGGATCGGCATCAGAGCTTTCACCAAGAGATATCAATGAACATTGTCTAAGAAAAATGCCAACCCCCCGATCTGTTTGTTTAAATTAGCAGAATGATGGGATGTCTTCAACACAAAATAATATCAGATTCTGTCATTTAATAGGGAATTTTTTTTTTCTCCACATACATTGTTTCCCCATGTGCCGACCAAATAATGAGAATTTGAAATTGTTGATGAACCACAACGTATCCCTCTCCCGCACCGCCAGCCTACGACTGCATTTAATCCCGAGCATAGTGCGGATCTTGGTGACAGATTGTGTAAAAATGAATTTACGTCCTGAATTGAAGAACTGATGCGACAATGTAAGTATTCTTCGTGTTTAAATTACTAAGACAGTTTCGAACCCCAACATTTTTCACACAAATTTTCTCATTCTCAGAGAAGTCAAAGGAGCGAAAAGAGAGTCTCAAGAGTTGCACTCAATTCTCATAATTTCAAAGCCAAGTTAAGTTAGTGCGAAGAAGAGGTATGTGTTGGTTTTATGATTTCAATGATCACATTTTATTTATATATATGTATCCTCTCTGCAAGATGATGTCTAACTCTTCTCTCTCTACAAGAAAATTCCTCCAAGGAAGCCAACGACCAGACGCTTTCCAAGGGCACCAAAGTTGAAGGAAGTAGAGGTCGATGAAGGATCTTCCCCTGATACTGCGAGGAAGTTGGAGTTTGCTTCTAAAGCGGATCCGGTCATCAAAATGTCTACTAAGAAGGTATTTTCCTAGTCCCCTGCATTTGGAGACACAGAGGCAAGCATTGGGTCAAAGATAATGCTTCCGAAGTGGGGATATTTGTTCAACATGATTAACCGGGAAGATTACCCACAATTTATTCCCCACAATGACCCAAATGTAAGGACATGTTGGATTACTGAGAGGGGGATGAATCAGTAATAGAGAAAGTTAATCCTTTTTAACCATATAATGCAAGAGTTATATCAATGTAGTATTATCATCCAATAATTTCAGAGTAAATAAACAATGAACAAATGAATAATCATACACATACACAGTACACCAGTGTTTTTACATGGAAATCCAAAGCGAGAGAAAACCACATAATTATTTTTCTTATATGTCTTTAAGAATTAAATTCATTGGAAGCACCAACTTCCTTTGTTTTCCAGCTGCAACTGGAAGGAGGCTCCAACCCCCTAGTTTCTCATACTACAACTTGAGGGAAGCTCCAACTGCCCAATTCTTTGGCTACAACCAGAAGGACGCTACAACCCTCTATGTTCTCTTGCTACAACCACTTGTCCTTGCCTCGTCCAACTTACCTGACGTAGAAGTAGAATGATGGAAGCATTGTCACACTATCGCTATGAGATATACTGTTGTAAACCTGTACCAATCAACTTGTAATCAACCTATAACAACCTATACCAATAACCTATTCCAACATGTACCATACATAAAAATTTACCTCAACATGTACCGTAAACAAATGCATCAACCATGCACCAAACCTGTACCAATCATGCATCAAATACACATAAACTATGACTCATCAAGATGTACCAACATCATCAACTATACACCTCATGTATGTGCCAACTCATCAACTACTTGTCTCAACCATGTACCCAACATGTATGTCAACCAAAATCCCTCATCAATTTCATCATCCAAATTGGATTTGTAACTTTGTAATAGACCCGGTGTATATAATCACATACCTGCAAACCTTCCTTAACTTTAACAACAAGAGACTAGCATTTTCATCAAACTTTACTTTTGTCTCACATGACTAATTTTGGATTAGTCAACAACCCTAACTTGCAATAATCATAACTATGTATCTGTAATGAATAAATATTTGAAAATAATATACAATGTTATTCATTGTCTTTTATGCAATTCCTCCAGTTTTCACTACTTGGATCCTCTCAGAAGAGTTATAGAAAAAATGACATACCTTATTGAATTATGTCTTATTCTAGAGAGTGAACTTGTAGAGCGTGCCCCGCACAAAATATTTGTTGCATGGATCTAAAAACTGTACACAAAATACTAAATACTATACTCTAACCAATAAATTTGGTCTTACTGAATTTGGATCTGTTATGAAGAAGTTATGACGTTTTTACCCAAAACACCTATTTTATACTAGTTTGAGGACTAGCCACAATCCCTATTTTCTACGGAGTGTAACTCAAAACATACAATCACCCAGAAGATGAAATATTTATCACAACTACTTGGATATGTTTCCTCAATGGCCTCCCAATTTCACGGTCTGAATCATTCTAGAAAAGAAGTTATTGCAAAAATGGTGAGATGACCTGTAAATAACATACCTTAGAAAGCATCATCAAAATAATTTATCCTCCCTTGAATTTCGACCTTCTTTACTTCATCTTCACTCTGAAATTTGGCTTAGATATCCTTTGGTTACCTAATTCACTTGTAGATATTCAATATGCTCAAGTGTGATTAAAATGAGAGATCATTGCCTCTTATTTATACTTTCATGTAGCTTCCTCAAGGGGTTACCTTTTAACCATCTTAACCCCCTTTCCTTATTTTAGGGTTAACCCACTTCTAACCACTTGTCCACTTAGTAGTTTCTCCATTAAATTTATTATTTAAATAATTTATTGTGTATCCACTTTGACTTATAGTACACTCATCACTTCACTTTTTTTTTATTATTTAAATTTCCTTCTAACCATCTTAACCCACTTTCCTTATTTTAGGGCTAACCCACTTCTAACCACTTGTCCACTTAGTAATTTCTCCATTAAATTTATTATTTAAATAATTTCTTTTGTATCCATTTTGACTTATAGTACACTCATCACTTCACTTTATTATTTAAATAATTTCTTCTTGGAAACCAATTTGACTACTTTGACTGTTTGGGGCTTCTAGATGATTCATGAGGGTTCTCCAACTGCACATGGCCATAACTCACTAACCACGAGGATTTATGTGACGTTCCACATACCACCAGAAATGGCATGACATGTAATAGCCTTACCCTAAAATATATTAAAACTCATACCATTATACATCAAACAAACTTGGGTCCATTACCCAAACCTTTGTCCTACCAGAATTCACTACCAGACTTTCTTCAAGGGTTGACATCAATGACAACCAACCCAATTAATCAACAATATCCCCCTTTAGCATTGATGTCAACACTATGACGCAATACTGAAGTCATATCACCGATGCTCCCCCTATGACCATCACTCCCCCTTGAACCATGACTTTGTGCTCTTTCTCCAAGCATTTACCTTTGCATCTGATAAATCTCTCCCCCTTTGTCATCATTGGAAAAGTTATACTTCCATCTGAGGTTGCTCCCCCTGACTAAACACTTCCTAAAAATTATCTCCCAACCTGAACTGTCCTCTTTATGGTGCTTCCTCATGTAAATCTAAGACATATAAGATAGGCATTTAAAATAATTGATTTTGGAGTAGAAATTACTCCTAGTCTCCAGAGAAGATACTCAAAGGCTTCTCGTGGAAGCGGTTTTGTAAATATGTATGCCACTTGTTATTTTGTTCTCACATATTCAACTCTGATGTTCTTCTTTGCAACTTGTTCCCGTAGAAAGTGATACTTGATTGGAATGTGCTTTGTCTTGGAGTGCATCACCGAGTTCTTTGAGATACTGATGGCACTTGTATTATCACAATATATTGGAATGGGCTCATCATACTCAACCTGTATATCTGTCAGAGTTTGTTTCATCCATAGAACCTGTGTACAACATCTTGCTGCTGCAATATACTTTGCTTCGGTTGTAGATAAATATATTGATGATTGTTTCTTGCTTAGACAAGATACTAAACACTCACCCAAGTAGAACATTGCTCCATTGGTGCTTCATCGGTCATCAATGTAACCTACCCAATCTACATCTGTGTAGGCAATAAGTGATAGATCCTTTGTTTTTGGATACCATAATCCAAACTCTTTTGTTCCTTTGAGATATCTGAAAATCTTCTTCACTACTAATACATGTGATTCCTTTGGTGCTTCTTGAAATCGTGCCACCTGTCCAACTGCATGCATTACATCTAGTTTGGATGTTGTCACATATAGTAAGCTACCAATAATTGACCTATATTGCCTCTAGTATGTAGACTTTGAATCATCATCTTTGCTTAGCTTGCAACTGGTTTTCACAGGAGTGGTAACTAGTTTACAATCTTCCATTTCAAACCTCTTTAGAATTTCTCTGATATACTTAATTTGAGAAATAAAAATTCCTTGGTTGCTTTGACGTATATGAAGACCTATAAAGAAGGATAGTTCTCCAAGTAATGAAATTTCAAATTCATTCTGCATATCCTTTGCAAATTTTTGGCTTAACCTGTCATCCGTACTTCCAAAAATAATATCATCAATATAAACTTCAATTGATAAAATACCATCTTGAGTTACCTTGATGTAGAGGTTGTTGTCTGCACTTCCTTTTTTGAACCCTTCCTATTGTAGATATTTATCCAGTCTAGAGTACCATGCTCTAAGAACCATTTGTTCAATGTAGACTGCTTCTTGAAGTTCCCCGTTCAGAAAAGATGATTTCACATCCATATCTGTCCATATTGTTCAAGACTGTGCTACACAACTGTCCATAATTTTGACTCATATGTCAATGGACTATCATGAAGTACTACTACAACTGATTAATCTACCATATTGTACTTCTTCTAACTGAATGCACTAAATTTTTCTACTCAAATTATGCAAGCTGCTTGAAGGATGGTTCTCTGGTCTATCTCAACTACCGCATTGTCTCCCCCTGTCTATTATTTATATTATCTGTGAGTCTCTAAGTCGGATGGCTCAGAACAATTCCTGCTCTGATTTGTATTCATCATCATCTTCATTGGTAGATTCATCATCTCTCTGATCTTTGACTTCTTTCTTTTTGTATATGGATTCATATTTCACTACAATTTCTGAAAGTAAAATCTCTTGAATTCAGAAGGACTACATCAACAAAGAATATCATTCAATCCTAGGTATCAAAGTTTCTTTCCAGGATATTGTTTTACTTGTAATAAATTTGGACATAAAGTTGTAGATTATAGATCATATGGAAGAAATGTTCAAACAAAAGATGTTTATGTAGCCCCCTACAATATTGAATGTTACAAATTCCACAACCATGGACACATAGCTCAGGATTGTAGAAGCATGATGGATTCTTCCATGAAGGAAAAAAAACGATATTAGGTACAAGAAGGTTTGGAGAAGAAACCAAAAACAAGAAGAACATGTGAATGAAAAAATCTCATAGATCATACTCATAGGATTTACATAGTTTTGAGATCATGATGAATATACAAGTAAAGAGGAAGATTCCAGAATTCAGAATGATGATCCTGCATTAAAGCAACCTTATATATTTTTCTATTCCATCTGACTTGGAGACTCCTAGTAATGTGAATATTGAAGAGGGGGAGTCTAAGAAACAACTATTACATATTGGAGAACTATCTGAAGTGTTTGCAGATTTTGGGAAGGAAGATTCAAAATAGTTTGATGGAAGAAGTACATAATGTCTCATGACAGATTGATTGATTAAGGAACAATTTTTGAAAGATATTCCCATGCAGATTCAAGAATGTGTACTTGTTACATATATGTAGAGTGTGATTAGTGGACATATTTGTTTCATCTTGAGAAGAATGAATATGTAGTGATCAATTGCAATAGATTCAAAGAAGTCTTTAGAATAGTAAAGTAATAGATGGTTCAACTGTTATAGAAAGATTTGCCTCACCCTATGAAAACTTTCACATAGGGCCTTTTTCCATTTCCCTATGTAGACTTGAAGTCCCTTTTTGCAAATCCCAGATCTAAAAACATGATTTTTTCACATATACATGCCCTACCTGTATTACAACATGTGTATACGCATGTTGCACCACTACAGCCTGCGTACATCGGTATTTGTGCCCAAAATTAAAAAATGGTGTCGGTTTTCCATGTCACGTCATGAGATCTATGATCCTTGGCCTTCCATATACTAGAAACGTTCTAACTCGACCTTTCAGTTCCACTTGAAGGCTATAGATGGGCCAAATCTGAGCTATGGAAAAGAGGAGAAGAATTCAACTTTGAGAGAAAAGTTACTCTGGAGAGATTATTCACTTCACATTGAGTCTGCATCCCTTTGTCCTTTAATTCTGAACACATTGTTCAGCCCCCAAGATCTCCCCTTTTTGATTGAGAACCTCATTGTCTCTCTTATTTGAGCTTGCCTTTAGTGGAGGATTGAAGTGGTGGAGGCCTAGTTGGAAGGAACTTACTTTCTCGGTTCCGAATCGTGCCGACATGGAAGTTTGTAACTCATTCAATTCTGCTGATTACATCTTAATAGAAATACTCTTTTCTTGTCCAATTAATATATTGCGAATATTTGAATTGTTATTCCATGGGCATATTTGTTATGAATATTGTTGGATTATGCTATTTAATGTGCTAACATTATATATTATCACCATATGCTTGCGTTTTTTGGTTGTTGAGGACAAGTTGCAAGTATATCGCTTTGGGTCAAGTGCTCAACGGTGGACTTCATTGAACGTCTAGACGAGGTAGGCCTTTTATCTTGTATTGCTAGCATATTTGTTTATATAGCATGTTGATTAAGGTTGGTTGTCATTGATGTCAACCCTTGAAGAAAGACCCGTAGCACAAAGTTTTGGGTAATGGACCCAATAGTGTTTGATGTAAATATGACTCATTATTGTTTTGTCATGGTTGA
>SNQJ01S0166628.1:12495-33453 GCA_010110895.2 Picea sitchensis | reverse complement strand
TGAATAGTCCACTTAGCACTCATTGCATCGGGTGATGCTCACAGGGGTGAAGAAATGGGATTGAAACCAATGAAATGAATCGCATAGCATCAATCATCACTTTCAGGGCTTGCACACGGTAACCAAGACTTCCCAGGTGGTCACCCATCCCAAGACGCCTCTGGCTCAAGCGCGCTTAACTGTGGAGTTTTCCCCACAATCAAGCCCACTTAGCTTGCTACCCCATTTGCAAAACCTTCGCAATTATTGTGCCTTATGAACTACCCAGTTAGAGCAAAACCAAGACTTCCCAGGTGATCACCACTATTCATGAGTATTAGTCAGTTGCGACTAATACTCATGAATATGTGTCATATATTCATGACTTACACTACGCAGTTAATCCCAAAAATAATATCTAATATCTTGCACTGCGGAAGCCCCTATATGATTACATTAGTACAATTAAAAGAAGCATTGAATGGTCACAAAGATGTGAGTTTACCAGAGATAATGAAATAAAAACAACGTATAAGTGCAATAATAGGATACTTCGACATAGACTCTGTCATGGATGAGGAAACACCAGTGAATATTATGACAGAAGGCACTTGGGAAATTTTGGGAAAGCCTATTGTGGTACCTTCATTGGGAAGGCTAGGCTTGTTTAAAGGAAAGATGGTAACCCTGTGTGGAAGACTTAATAATGTACCTATTATTATTCATGGAACATCAACAGAAGAGGATTTTGAAGTTATTAGGTTTATTGAGAAAAACGCCCCATTCCCTCTTTTGTTGGGAAAGACTTGGATTGAGAAGGATTAGATTAGAAGGAAAACAGAGGAAGAAGCTACAGAAAAGAAAAAGCAAGAACTAAGGGATTTCATAGCTAGGAAAGTAGATCGACTGATAGAAGAACGAGAAGTTAAGTCGAAGTAGCAGAAGGCAAGAGAATTAGTTGTCGAGGTTGAAAGAACGCAAGAAGGTTTGAAGGACCTATCCATGCAAGAAGAAAGTAAATCCACCCAGGGAGTGGTAAGGGAAAGGATATAAACTTTGAACCCATTGGAAGTACATCAGCACTGTGAAGACACTACAATATGAGAAATTAAGAATAAGAATGGAAAGAGGAATCTAGAAACAGTTAGAGAGACTCAAATCAGAAGAAAGAAGGAAAGGAATCTTAGTAAAAAGAAATTCAAGTAGGAAAAACTACAGGGAGTTACAGAGAGGACTTCGCAAGAGGTACGTTTGCAGGATTTGAACCTCGCCGGAATAGCAGAACCATGCAGAATGGGACTTCACCTTGGTGAAGCTATATGACCATTGGAGGCACCCCGGTCATTAGTACGACGCTTAAGAACGACTAGGAAACACATTTATGGGTGAATAAACTGCATTTGGTATGTTGAGATTGTTCCATAATGGATATATTCACATTGATGGAAGAATTCCTACCCGTTGGAAGAATCTGTTACAATGTTCTCTTTTTTAACCCGTCTAACGCTATGTCGGGACCACTATTTGTCATCAGTGATTAACGTTGCTAACAGAGAATTGATTGTGTGTCGAGCTGTGATTTCAGAACCTAGAAATCACCATCCACGTTTTTACTTCGTCTGTCCATTCACCTACCCTGACTCATCCATTTAAAAGTGAGAATGTTGGATGAACAGAATGATTTAGAGAACTCTGTCGAAGAGGTCCTTAAGAACTTTATGGCTAACAGAGATATGTTTGAAGGTGTTCAGGAATCATCGATTAGGGGACTGTAGGCTTCCCCTTCGAATGCACAACGTTCAGGCCGTACTAACCCCGTGACTGAAAAGAGAAGTAAGCATCGTGAAAATCTGACTAATGCGAAGTAGATCCTATTGATCTTACCTGATTATATCCCACCCTTGGATGGTGTGGTTAACCAAGAAAAAATCCCATGGGACTATGAGTACACTTTGATCACCACGAACATCCTGAAGGGGATATGCGTAGTTGGAAGCCATTTGGGACAGATCCCATCCCTGAAGAATAGTGACTTTAACCTTGGAGACAGAAAGAACTATGCCATGCTCACCCCTCATAGATACCTGATGAAGATAGTTGGGAAGAATCCTCGCATAGTCTCCCAGCCTTGGATTAAGGAGATGGCACAGTCCACGATACTTAATGTAATGAAAATTCCTCATTTTGGCCGACATCAGGGGGTTAACACTTACATTAAACTCCTCATGTCATGCTATCATGGTCGATACCTGTGGCTCGATTGACGGGTTACTGTGGATCCGACGTTGATCCACCTGATCACAGGATTGAGCATGCAGGGACCTGACCCTCGGTAGTTCAACCTAGGGAAGACCTCAGATCGCTCCTTGTCACAACGCATTAAGGAGGAGTACGATGAATTTGAGAAGGGAAAGTAAGGCTACAAGGTATCCTCTATCTAGGATGGTGCAGTGCACCTCACTTGCCAACTCATAGCTAGAAATATATTAATAAATAATCACCCCACACAAGTCACCGGGTTCATGGTGGACCTTGCAGGGAAATGCATGGAGGGGATGCAAATGAATTGGGTGAGATACCTCGTCAACGAGATTGAGAAGGATTGTCGCGAAGTGCAGGATCAAGGATATGATTTCCACTTCAGTCAGATACTTGTATTGATTGCATTTGTCTCTTGGAAAATGCTAAAAGGAGCTATCTTCCTGGATATTGAACCTTTGGAGTCATTGGTCGCGAAGTTCTCAACCTTATGGTACATGAATGACATGTTGAAGCAATGGAAGTCGAACACATTGTTCCATGCCTACTATCAACAACTGAAGGTTACCATTGAGTCATTCTCATGCATGACACCGTGCACATTGCACTAGTATAGACCACTAGCTAAGTTCCATGCAGATCCACACTTTATTTATATCACTGCACACAGGTATGAGAGAAAGGAAGAATTACAATCCTATTACAAGTTGACCGAAAAATACATGAAGGAGTGGCTACAAGAGTTCCATGTACCAGTTGATGATGTCGAACACTCTAACTCTGAAATCATAGGAAGCCCCTTGGTCACCCGGTTTGAACATGCAGGATAATCAAGTGCGAAGAAGAAAAATAAAAAGGAGGAAGTTCAGAACATAGAGACTGAGAGGAGAACAATGCATCGGAGGAAAATGGACCTGGCTCGTCGACAGGAGGAAGAGGAGATGAATTAAATCAATAAGTAGGAGGGGAAGAAGGAGAAAATCAAGGACAAGGTGAAGCTACACCGTCGAAGGATCCCCCTATCGAGACGGAAATATTGAATAAGAGAAAGGTTTCTTTGTAGAAACCTTCAACAAGAAAGAAGACCCGCACCAGTAAGCCCCAGCTAGAAGCTACACTCACAGAAGATGATATCAATCTAGTCCATGGAGTGTTGGAGGATGTGTTCGAAGATCTCTTGCAGAGATATAGAGTGAAGAAAGGCAAACTGTATGATAGGACAGAAACGTTATTGACCGAAGTACGAGAAGCTATCTACTTGTTGGCCCTTGACCAAGTTTTGAGGAAACATTGGTCATGTTTGACCATTTTTGGGACTTCGACAGCCTGGTCGAAGATGGAGCGCCCAGGCAAAGCAGAGATCGCGGGATCTCGCCCATTTTGTGGGATTTTGGGGATTTTAGGGTTTATGTAACGGGTATGGGATGTAGGCCCATGGGTTTACCCATGCTTAGGCCCCTTTTTGTAATGTATAAATAAGTATCTAAACGATGTAAGTAGAAGCGGTAAGTTATTATTATTTGTTTGGCTTAGTGCATGGCTAGTTGGATTTGTGCACGAATGAGTTAAGGCTTGCAGAGCTAAGTGTAAGCGTTTTTGTAAGTGCTTGGTGCAAACAGACTATGTAAGGCTTTGTGCTTTGATCCAATTCAGGGAAGGAGGATCTGGAGAGGTGCACGCAGATCTCTTGTCCCTTGCGAAGTTGGATATGTGGCTTGGTGCATGTAAGAATATTGGAAGAGACTAATAAAGAAGAAGAAGAGTTGGTGGATGTAGCCCCACACTGGGGTGAACCACGTATATCCTGTGTTTATATGCTTCATGTAATGTTGTTTATTTCATTTATGTCTCTATTTTCTTAATGTATTATTCTTGATGTATGATAGACAGATCTATGGATGCTTAATGTTTATGATGTGAATGAATGTTATATCTACTCTGATGCTATGTGATAAATACTTAGATGTGTTTAATATTGATTACTGTTGCGTTGATATACACTTAGGTTTAATCTGCGATGTGAATAAGAATCATAACTTAATGAATTATATTGGCTAAGTTCTATGTTAAGTGTTGTAATCACATATTTGTGTCCTAGCTAGGTTGTAGACACCTAAGTCCTGCAACCCCCCTTGCCTCTACCTCGGGTGAGACTTCATCTTCTTTGCAGGTGGTGTCGAAAGGGTTGGTAGTTAGGTTTTTTTGGTGTGTTGTTGAAGTGTTGAACCTTGGGTCTGCCCCTATGCCAACAAATGGTTCCATTGTCGGGACCTGAAACTGTGATTGTTGGGAACTAAAGAAAAGTAAAATCTTTGTGCATAGATCTGTTGTTGTAGTGCGCAGTATTCTACTTGACTTGTGAAGCTCTGTGCTAAAAAAATAAGTATGATCTGAAGAAAAGAGGTAAGAACTTGAATCTTTGTTCTCTGGTAAAGGTAAGATAAGTGGAAATTTTTTCTTCGGAAATATGAATCTAGGTATGTTTGAAAGATTTTGTCCTAGTCTGAAAACTAGGGCACAACTAGAAGAAAGAAGATTTGATCTGAATAAATTTGATAGAGATAGTGAAAGATATGTTATTACTATGCATAGAAATAATTTTTGGACTAACAAGTGGATGCAGGACCCTAGAAAGAACTTTTGCAGATTGCAGGTCCATCTTTGTAATCCTATTGCGCGGTACAGAAAAGGTTGGGGATCATTTAAAAGAAAGAGAGGATTGACACTATGTTATAACTATAGAAGACCAGGACATCTCGCTAAGGAATGCCCTGGTCCTACTTGTCTTTGTTGTAAATCTATTGGTCATGAGGTTTTGGATTTCCCTAGAATGATTGCTAAAGTTGAAAATATGAACCAGAGACAAGAAAACCATGAACAAGGTCAAGAAACTAAGGATATGTTAGAAAACTAGAAAGAATCGGAATCTATGTATACCAGAGACACTGAATGATACCAGAGACATCATTCTACCAGAGATCTTAAAAGAAAATCAGTGTATAGAAAGAAGAATAGGAGACTTCGACATAGATTATGTATTAGATGAGGAAATGCATGTGAATCTTATGCCAAAAAGTACTTGGGAAATTTTGGGAAAGCCTACTATGATTCCTTCATTGGGAAGGATAGGATTGTTTGAAGGAAAAATGATAACCCTGTGTGGAAAAGTTACTAATATACCTATGATTACTCATGGAACATTGATCGTAGAAGAATTTGAAGTCATTAAGTTTGTTGCGAACAACACCCCTTTTGCACTTTTGTTAGGAAAGACCTAGATTGAGAAAGATCAGATCCTAAGGAAAGCAGAGGAGGAATTCATAGAACAGAAAAAGAAAGAATTAAGGGACTTCAGGGCTAGGAAAATAGAGAGACTAATTGCTGGCCCTTGACCAAGTTTTGGGAGTTTCTTGGTCATGTTGACCTATTTTGGGACTTCGACAGCCTATCAAAGGAGGAGTGAAAGACGAAGTGGAGATCATGGGATCTTGGCCCCCTTTTGGGCCCCTTTTTGGGTTTTTGGGAATATGTAACGGGAATGGGATGTCGGCCCATGGTTTTACCCATGTTTATGCCTATTTTGTAATGTATATATAGAAGGATAGGCAATGTATAAAGAGGTCGGTGTGTTAAGTGTTAGATCTATGTGATCAAAGGATTGTAAGTGCTATGTGCATACTGTGTAAGACTTGTAGAGATAAGTGCAAGTCATTGTAAGAAGTTGTGGAAGGATTTATGTTGTAATGCAAGGAAGAAGGATCTAGCGAGCTGCGCAGATCTTTTGTCCCATGTGGAGTAAGGGTTTTGAGTATTTTTTCTTGTAACCGATTGACCGAAGACAATAAAGAAGAAGAGTTGGTGGGCGTAGCCCCAGGGTGGGGGTGAACCACGTAAACACTGTGTGATGTGATTTGTGATTTGTCTTGATGTGTTTACATGTTATGATATGTTTAGATAGATCTATTCATGATTGGTGCTTATTATATGTGAGAATGTTAGATATGATCTAGATATTCATGCTTAGTGATTGATATGCTCATTTTGATCCATTTGTATATGCTAAGTGCTTGAATATTGTACATTAGTGTGAATACTGAAAAGCTCTGTTGTATCAGTGAAGTGAATAGTGATTACATATTAAGGAACTGACGGTGCTAAGTGCTTTAATAACTAGTACAATTACATATCTGTGTCCCAGCTAAGGTTGCAGACACTTGAGTCCTGCAACCACCCCTGCCAATACCTCGGGTGAGACTTCATCTACTTCGAAGGTTTTTCCAAAAGGGTCAGTAGTTAGGGCTTTGTTGGTGCATTGTTGTAGCATTGAACTCTGGGTTTGCCCCTATGCCAACAAATGGTTCTGTTGTCGGGACTTGAAACTGTGATTGCTGGGAACTGAGAAAGAAGAAGATATGTGCAAAGATTCATCCTGAAATTGTGAAAGCTCTGTGCATAGATCTATTCCCTAGTGCGCAGTATTCTACTTGACTTATAAAGATCAATGCTAAATAAAGAAGATCAGATTTGAAAGAAAGAATCCCAATTTGAATAAAAGAAGATCACATATGAAGGAAAGAAGCAAGATCTAAACGCTTGGCACTTTAAGAAGGTAAAAGTAAGAATTTCTGATCAAAAGAGGTAAGATCTGCAAGCTTTGTGCTCTGATAAAGGTAAGAATAGTTAAAAGTGTTAGATCTGAAAGATTTGTGCTCTATAGAAGTAAGATAAGTGGATTTTTTTGTTTCTAGAGTATGGATCTACGTATGTTTAATAGAGTCTGTCCTAGTTTGAAAGCTAGGGCATTAATAGATGAAATAATATTTGATATGAGTAGATCTGATAAGAATAGTGAAAGATATGTTATACCTATGCAAAGAAAGAATGTTTGGACTAACGAATGGATGTAGGATCCTCGAAAGAAATTTTTGCAGGTTAGCTCATATGATCCTAGTGCACATTACAGAAGAAGTTGGGGATCATTTAAAAGGAAGAGAGGATTAACCCTCTGTTACAGTTGCATAAGGTTGGGACATATTTCTAAGGAATGCCCTAGTGGAATACCTAGTTGTCTTTGTTGTAAATCTCTATACCATGAAGTATTAGATTTCCCTAGCATGATTGCTAAGCTTGAAAGAATGAAAACCCTAAGGTAGATCCAAAACCTATGAATGAACCTTAGAAAGAATCAGAGAAAGCATTGCTACAGATGAAAGAAACCCTGAATGACCACCGACATGTCAACTTATCAGAGATCTTCAAAGAGAAGGAATGCATCGAAGCAAGAATAGGAGACCTCAACATCGACTGTGTTCTGGATGAGGAAACACAGATGAATATTATGCCAGAGAGGACCTGGGAAGCTATAGGAAGGCCTAATATGATCCCTTCACTAGGAGGAATAGGTTTATTCAGAGGAAAGCTAGTAAACCTATGTGGAAGGTTCGCTTAGATACCTATGACTGTCAATGGAACTTTGACAAAAGAATACTTTGAGATTATTAAATTTGTCAAAGACAACACCCCGTTTACCCTGCTAATAGGAAAATCTTGGATTGATAAAGACCAAGCCAGATGAAAGGAAGAAGAAGAAGTTTTAAAACAGAAGAAGCAAGAGTTAAAAAACTTTATGACCAGAAGGATCGCGCACTTGATTGAAGAATAGGAGAGAAGATCATAGATATTTAATGCTATCAAACCAGATGTCAAAGATAAGAGAATTCTAGAGGATACACAGAATATTGAGTTACCTATCCCAGACAAAGAAGAAGTATTATCCAGGAACCCTCAGAAAGAATTTCAACAGTGCGAAGTGGGCCTAATGGTTAAGAACATGTGTTTCCTCTTAAGAGGCCACAAGTTCAAATCAAGAGGGGGGTAGGGTATGTATACCTTCGTAGACTTTACCAGTCAAATCGTTGGGCAGAGGGGGGTCCCTTGTCCCACAAACAAGGGGGTCTTATACACCAATTTGGTGTGCTGGCTTGGTCATGACCTTAAAAATAGATTATTATTATTATTATTATTAACTAAGACCAAATAATATAATAATTAGAATGATAAAAGAACTACCGAGATGAAGCTCACTGGAAAGAAGGCTAGAAAGTCAAGAAAGAAAAGGACTAAGACTGAAAAGTTACAGGAGGTTCTAGAGGAGACCTCGCAGAAAGAAAAATTGCTAAATTGGAGCTTCGCGGAGATATCAGAACCGAGACACATGGAACTTCGCCATGACGAAGAAATATAGTCGTTGGGGATATTATAACCGTTCAATTGACGCTTCGAACAGTCAGAAAAGAAATAACTGTTCATCATCAGACTGTTGGACTGTGTTATAATGGATTGAACAAGAGTTAATGGAGGCTCATATCCGTTGCAAGCCAACCATTGTCGAATTACATATTTAGCTCATCGGGCCATGCACCGAGAACACTTTTTCCAATTGATAATTTGAGCCCACAGAATAAGATGATTTTATACAGTGATCATTGTTCTCTCGTTCTCTTTCTCATTACCATGTCTGAGTTGTTCCCCGATCCTGTGAATTGTTTATCCTAAGTGCATATGTCAGAAGCATTGAGCGCTACAGAGAAAGTCGTTGAGGAATTTTTGATCGACTTGATGACAGAGAGAGGAGTGTCAGAGAGAGGAGTGTATACAGGTGTACAAGCATCTTCGAAAAGAGGACTGGAGGCCTCTCTGTCCACTGCTCGAGCCAGACCATCCCGACCAGTTGATGAGAAACGAACAAAGAAAAGAGATGATATCACGAATGCTAAGATGATTATGATCATTCTACCTACTTATCTACCACCTCTGAGCAACGCAATAAACCAAGACAATGTGTCCCGAGAGTTTGAATATNGAAGAGGATACGCGCAGTGCGCGTAGATCAGGATAAGATCACAGCGTTGAATTTTAGTGACTTCAACCTCGGCGATAGGAAAGTGTACAATATGCTAGCCCCATATAAGTATCTGACTAGAACCAAGGGAAATAATTCAAAGTTCATTCCCCAGCAGTGGACCATGAACCTCACACAATCCACACTACTTAATGTAATGAAGATTCCTCACTTCGGGAGGCATGAAGAAGTGAACACGTGCGTCAAGTTGTTGTTGTCCTACTATCATGGAGGATACTTATGGTTGAACCTCTGCATCACAGTGGATCTGAATTTGATCAATTGGATCATAGGGCTTAGCATGCAAGGCCCTAACCCACAGGATTTCTACCTTGGAAAGATCGTAGATCGGGCTCTTGCCTAGAGGATAAAGGATACTTACAGAGATGTAGAGAAGGGAAAGCAAGGCTATAAGGTAGCCTCTATCCAGAGTGACGCAGTGTGCCTTTCCTATCAGATGATCGCAGGTGAGCTAGTTCACAAGAACCAACCGACCCAAGTAACATGATTCGTAGTCGACCTCACAGGGAAGTGCGCAGAGGGACTATAGATGAATTGGGTGAAGTACTTCATGAACCAACTGGAACTAGATTGTAGGGAAGCGCAAGATTAGGGATACAAGTTCCACTTCAGTTGGCTTCTTATCTTAATCGCGTTCATCGCATGGGAGATGCTAGAATGTGCAACCTTCCCGGACATTGAGCCATTTGAACCACTGGCCGCGAATTTCAGTACACTGTGGTACTCCAGTGACATGAACAAGCAGTGGAAATCAAATGGCATCTTCCACACAAATTACAACCAGATGAATACCATTATCTAGTCTGAACCTCGCATAACCTTGAACACACTCCACAAGTTTAGACCCTTGACGAAATTCAGCGTGGACCTCCATTTTATCTATATCATAGCACGCGCTGGTGAGCATAAACAACATCTACATTCCTAATACAAGCTAACGGAGGATGACTTGGAGGATATTACCAAGGAATGGTCGGAGGACCTCCTTGTTCCAACAGACCCTGCGAAGATGTACGATGTTGACAGCCCCGAAACTCCGTCGGATACAGTTGGACCTAGAAAGATAAAGAAGACTGAAGAGGTCCACGATTTAGACAGCACGTCAGTGAAGACCGCTTCCATCTCAGCAGAGAAAGGAGGAGATGGTGGAGAAATAGATGGCACAAAAGTTGAATCGAAGAAAGGTGAGGTCACACTGCCAAGAGACGAGGAGGATCCCTCAAAGAAAAGGAAGGTTTCCCCTATGAAACCTTCTCCAAGGAAGAAAATGAAAGTAACCAGAACCAATTTCGAGACCACCCTCACCTCAAACGACTTTGACTTCATCATCGCAGCACTGAATGATGCTTCATTGGATATAGAAGAGAAGCAATAAGCTAAGAAGGAGGAGGTGTTTATTCAGATTAAGGATTAACTCCAAGGAGTGCAGCAGGCACTATAGTCCAGTCGCGCAGTATCCACTATGCCCCTGACAGTTGGAACACCAGAACTAGGTGATGAGCTTGCTCAATTACACCACATTGTTGATATAGTTGAATCTCGCCTTCGACGAGCTCAGGGAGAGATAACACAAGCCACCCATGCTTTAGCGCAAGTACAGAAATACCTTGAGGAGAAACGAAGTGTTGTAGAATGAGAAAAGCTTGCTCTACAAGAAAAATGAGATAAAGAAAAAGAAGAGCTACAACAAAGCAAGGAATAGTTGCTCTCCGAGCAACTTGAAGTTAAGGAAAGGGTCAATAGAGCACTTTGCTCTGTGACAATCGTCGAAGTACAGACCGAGGAACAAGTTCCATAGCAGGTGGCACAATTGGAAGAGGTAATCTAGAAGCTACAACAACACATCGCCAACTTAGAGCTCCTTGCAGTACCTGAAACCCCACAGGAGATAAGGAACCAAATATAAGCAGTTTCCCACAGCGTAGTTGATGGACTAAAATATCTTGCCTTAGAGTGCAAGCATCTCAATAACCGTAGCGCCCAGACCTCTGAAAATCTCACTGAAAACCCGAAATTGCAGACACTGGAGTCGCAGCTCCAAGAAGCGAAGTAGAACACAGATACGCTACAGGCGCAGCTAAATGCCCTATCATTTGTAGATAGAATGAAGAGGTCTCATCAACAACGTACATCTCAGCATCAAATCCATATGCTTCAAATCAAAGTGATGGAAGTCACTCAACAACTTCAACCTATGCAAGATAAGGCATGTATATTGTTTATAGAGGTCAAGAGCCAAGGAGCAAAGCTAGAACAGGTCGTCCTCACAACAGAATAATTCCTAGAAGGACCAGTGAATGACGTAGTGATCCAGGAGTTCACTGAACAAGAGACCATAACAAAGAAGCAAGTCGAAGAAGCTTGATCCAATCTTGAGGCGTTCGAGGAAAAATTGCTCGGGACGAGTCACAGGTGAGTGTTGGGGGCTTGTTGGCCCTTGACCAAGTTTTGGGAGTTTCTTGGTCATTTTGACCTATTTTGGGACTTCGCCAGCCTATCGAAGGAGGAGCGCAAGTAGAAGCAGAGATCACGTGATCTTGGCCCCCTTTTGGGCCCATTTTTGGGTTTTTGGGAATATGTAACGGGAATGGGATGTTGGCCCATGGGTTTACCCATGTTTAGGCCTATTTTGCAATGTATATATAGAAGGATAGGCAATGTAGAAAGAGGTTGGTGTGATAGGTGCTAAAGGAATGGCTAAGTGCTATATCTATGTGATCAAAGGATTGTAAGTTCTCTGTGCATACTGTGTCAGACTTGTAGAGATAAGTGCAAGTCGTTGTAAGAAGTTGTGGAAGGATTTGTGTTGTAACACAAGGAAGAAGGATCTAGTGAGATGCGCAGATCTTATGTCCTGTGTGGAGTAATGGTTTTGAGGCTTTGTGCTTGTAGCTGATTGATCGAAGACAATAAAGAAGAAGAGTTGGTGGACATAGCCCCAGGGTGGGGGTGAACCACGTAAACACTGTGTGATGTGCTTTGTGCTTTGTCTTGATGTGTTTACATGTTCTGATATGTTTAGATGGATATATTCATGCTTGGTGCTTATTATATGTGAGAATTTTAGATATGATCTAGATATTCATGCTTAGTGATTGATATGCTCATTCTGATCCATTTGTATATGCTAAGTGCTTGAATACTATAGATTAGTGTGAATACTGCGAAGCTCTGTTGTATCAATGAAGTGAATAGTAACTACATATTAAGGAACTGACGGTGCTAAGTTATTTACTAAGTGGTACAATCATAGATATGTGTTCCAGCTAAGGTTGCAGACACTTGAGTCCTGCAACCACCCCTGCCACTACCTCAGGTGATACTTCATCTATTTCGCAGGTGTTGCCGAAAGGGTCGGTAGTTAGGGATTTGTTGGTGCATTGTTGTAGCGTTGAACCCTGGGTTTCCCCTGTGCCAACACTAATACAAGAACAAGAGGACAAGTCAAAGCAATAGAAAGCAAGAGAGTTAGTTGTCGAAGTTGAAAGAATGCAGGAAGGCTTGAAAAACCTGTCCATTTAGGAGAGAAGAGTGCCTACTCTAGCAATAGTAAGAAAATAAGTATTACACTCGAACCCTTTGAAAGACCCTCAACAGTACGAAGTTTCTATGCTAAGAGAAAATAAGAATGAGAATGGAAAGAGGAATCCAAAGACTAAAGGAATCACAGGAAAAAAAGCCAGAAAGCTCAGTAAGAAGAAAGCAAAACTAGAAAAACTGCAGGAATTTCCAGAGAAGACTTCGCAGAAGGCAAGCTTGCAGAACTTGAACCTCACCAGATTAGCAGAACCACGCAGAAAATCACTTCTCCATGATGAATCTATATGACCGTTGAAGGCATCCCGACCGTTAGAACGATGCTCTAGAACGGCTAGAAATGCAGTTATTTCCAGAAAGATCGCCATTGGACCATTGAGACCGCACCATAATGGATGGAATCGTATTGATTGAGGCATTCTTTCCCATTGGAGGAATTTGTTACGACATTGCTTATTTAACCCGTCAGACACTGCACCAGGACCAAGTTTTTCCACTTGTGATTACCCGAGCTAACTGAGAATCCGTTGCATCGCACTGTACTTTCTAGACCTCGCCATCCGTTTAATTGCCTCGTATGTTCGGCTACCCGAGTTCTTTGATTGCGAGTGTGCATGTTGGGCAACCTTAGCGCAGTAGAGAAATCTGTAGAAGAGATATTGATAGACCTTATGACTGATAAAGTCATGTCTGCAGGTATACAAGCATCGTCAACAGGTGGATTGCAAGCATCCCCCTCGACTGGACGTCGATCTGTGTCATCCCAAACCACGACTAAGAAAAGAAGAAAGCATCGCGATGATGTGGCGAACGTAAAGCAGATCCTGTCATTATTTCCCGACTACATCCCACCCTTGGCTGGCATGGTTATTCATGACAGCGTCCTGCATGATTTTGAGACACGCTCATCATTGTATACCTCCCGAAGGGGATATGCATAGTTGGACCATAGTTGGGACTAATCCCAGCTCTCAAGATAAGTGATTTCAACCTCTGTGATAGGAAGAATTATGTGATGCTCTCACCACATCGCTACCTGACGAAGACGACTGGGAAGAAGCCCAAGCTAGTTCCCCAGCCATGGATCAAGGATATTGCAAGATCGACGATCTTGAACGTCATGAAGATCCCCCACTTCGACAAACATCAGGAGGTTAACACATGCATTAAAATCCTCCTGTCATGCTACCATGGAGGTTACCTTTCGTTGGATAGGCACATCACTGTGGACTCGGCGATGATCCAATTGATCACTGGATTGAGCATGCATGGACCAGACCCTCACCAGTTCTACCCAAGAAAGACATCAAATCACTCCTTGGGCCAACACATCAACGAGGCATATGGCGATGTGGAGAAAGGGAAGTGAGGCTACAAGGTATCCTCCATTTAGGATGGCACAGTGCACCTAGCTTGTCAATTGATAGCAGGCAATATCGTCAGAAAGAACCTTCCTATGCAAGTAATAGGGTTCGTAGTCAACCTCGCAAGGAAGTGTGTTGAAGGGATGCAGATGAACTGGGTGATCTACCTCGTCAACGAGTTGGAGAAGGATTGTCACAAAGTGCAGGAACAAGGCTATGAATTTCACTTTAGCTGGTTATTAATTCTCATTGCATTTGTCACTTGGGAGATGCCAGAGGGAGCAACATTCCTAGAAGTCGAGCCATCAGAGCTACTGGTCACGATTTTCACCACCTTGTGGTATATGAGCGACATGGTGAAGCAGTCGCAATCAAATGCGGTGTTCCACACATACTATCTATAGCTCAAGCATGTCATTGAATCATTCCCCTGAATGACCCCGAACACCTTGCATACATACAGGCCTCTAGAGAAGTTTCGCGCAGACAGACACTTCATTTACATCACTACAAGAAGGGATGAAATCAAGGAGGAGTTGCAGTCCTACTATAAATTGACCGATGAAAACATGGAGAAAACAAAGGAATGGCCAGCCAAATTCCTTGTACTAGTCGAGCAGACAGAGCTCTTTGACCTTGAAATCATCGGAAGCCCTTTAGTCACCCGAACCGAGTATGATGGGCCATGTCATGCAAAGAGAAAGAAGAAAAAGGAGGAAGTGCACGATGTAGACAGTGAGGAAAAGAATAGCGCATTGGAGGAATCTAAGTCTGACTCACCTACAGGAGGAGAAGTCAATGAAGTAAACCAAGAGGAGGAAGGGGAAGAAGAAAATAAAGATAAGGGCGAAGTAACATCGCCGAAGGATCCCCTTACAGAGGCCAAAATGTCCAAGAAAAAGAAGGGTTCCCCATGGAAATCGTCAGCACAGAAGAAATCTTGAGCCACTAACCCTCAGTCACAAAATGTGCTCATAGTGGATGATATCCAGCTCATCATCACAGTTGTAGAATATGCCTTAGAGGATATCCTGCAGAGACATGAAGCGAAGAAATAAACACTGTATGACATGATTGAGAAGGAACTGAAAGACATCCAACAATTTATCCATTCAAGCCGCGTAGTGTCTACTGTACCATCCTCAGCAGAAAGTGTAGAATTGGGGGATGAGCCTACCCAACTATGCAAATTAGCAGATGCAATAGAGACTCAACTGCGTCGAGTCCGGGAATAAAAGGAGCAGGCCACAGAGGCCTTGAGGCAAGAAAAGGAGGAGTCCTTAGAGAAAATTTGGGTTATGTGGCAAGAGAAATATGACCTTCGGGTGAAGTTAGAAGAGGAAAAAGAGAAGATCCAGAAAGAGAACGACCAGCTGCTTCCAGAGAATACTATGGTCAGAGAAGAAGTAACTAGAGCACGTTGCTCTGTGTCGGGCTTGGCACAGATGGAAGAAGAGATAGCCAATATTCAAGTGGGGAAGCTCGCTGAGGCCATTCAGCAACTTCAAGACGGAGTAACAGAGCTAGAAATTCAAGCAGTTCCTAGCACCCCACAAGAAGAGATCAGAAGGAAGAAACTGCTAGGAGCATAGTAGAAAGAATCATGGTGTTTTCCGCAGAAATCTAAGCAACTAAGTAATCGAAGTGCGCAGACCTATGAGTGCCTTGCAGAAGACCCGAAGCTAGGGATATTGGAGGCACAGCTCCAGGAGGCGAAGTAGAAGGCATTGACTATGCAAGCATAGCTAAAGTTGCTTACGGCCATGGAGAAGATGAAAAGGTCGCAGGACTAGCGTACAGTTCAACAACAGGTTGCTGCCATCCAGAGAAGAGTTATGGAGGTGACACATAGATTCCAGCCAGTGTAGGACGAAGCATGGAAACTTTTCTAAGAGATTGAGGGACAAGGATCATAGTTGGAATAGGTGATATTGACAATGGAACAATGCCTGGAAGGGTTTTTCATCGAGCAAGTAATTGAGGAGTTTGTCGAGCAGGAGGCTTTGGAAAAGCAGCAAGTCGAGGCAGCTCGAGGCCTTCGAAGAAAAGTTGCCTAGATCGGCGTGACTCGAGATGAGTCACAAGTGAGTATTGGGGGCATGTTGGCCCTTGACCAAGTTTTGAGGAAACGCTGGTCATGTTTGACCTTTTTGGGGACTTCGACAGGCTGGTCAAAGATGGAGCGCCCAGGCGAAGCGAAGATCGCAGAATATCGCCCATTTTGCAGGATTTTTGTGATTTTTGGGTTTATATAATGGGTATGGGATGTCGGCCCATGGGTTTACCCATTCTTAGGCCCCTTTTTGTAATGTATAAATAAGTAGCTAAGTGATGTAAGTAGAAGTGGTAAGTTACTAGTCATTGTTTGGCTTAGTGCATGTCTATTTGGCTTTGTGCACGAATGAGTTAAGGCTTGTAGAGCTAAGTGTAAGCATTTTTGTAAGTGCTTGGTGCAGACAGACTGTGTAAGGCTTTGTGCTTTGATCCAATTCGGGGAATAAGGATCTGGCAAGGTTCACACAGATCTCTTGTCCCTTGCAAAGTTGGATCTATGACTTGGTGCATATAAGAAGATTGGAAGAGACTAATAAAGAAGAAGAAGAGTTGGTGGGCGTAGCCCCACACTAGGGTGAACCATGTATATCTTGTGTTGATTTGCTTCGTGTAATGTTGTTTATGTCATTTATGTCTCTATTTTCTTAGTGCATTATTCTTGATGTATGATAGACATATCCATGGATTCTTAATGTTTATGATGTGAATGAATGTTAGATCTTCTTTGATGCTATGTGTTAAATACTTAGATGTGTTTGATCTTGATTACTGTTGCGTTGATCTACACTTAGGGTTAATCTGCGATGCGAATAAGAATCAGAACTTAATGCATTATATTGTCTAAGTTCTCTATTAAGTGTTGTAATCATAGATCTGTGTCCCAACTAGGTTGTAGACACCTGAGTCCTGCAACCTCCCCACCTCTACCTCGGGTGAGACTTCATCTGCTTCGCAGGTGTTGCCGAAAGGGATGGTAGTTAGGGTTTTTTTGGTGTGTTTTGAAGCGTTTAACCCTAGGTATGCCCCTGTGCCAACTCCGCTCAGTCCACACAGTCCCTACTGCGCCTTCCTCGTTAGAGACTGTAGAGTTGGGGAATGATCCAGCCCAACTTCGAAGACTTGTAGATGCAATAGAGGCTTGACTTTAGCAAGTCCAAGAAGATAAGAAGAGGGCTATAGAAGCCCTGAAGAAAGAGAAAGAGGAAGTCTTAGAGAAACTATGAGTTATGCGGTACTGTGTAACTGTGTATGAAAATGAGAAAGATGAGTTATGGGCAATGCTCGAGGAAGACAAAGAGAAGATACATAGGGAAAAGGACCAGCTACTCGCATAGAAAAATGCAGTCAAAGAAGCGGAGAGAATAGCACTTCGCTCTGTGCCAGGCTTGGCACAAGAGGAAAATGAGGCAATCAAAGTTCAATTAATGAAGATCGTTTAGGCTATCCATCAACTTCAAGCAAGGGTAATGGAGTTGGAGACCCAAGCATTACCAAGCACTCCGTAGGAAGTGCGAAACCAGAGGGAGGAAGCCGCTAAGAGCGCAGTCGAAAGGATCATAACCCTTGCCTCATAATGAAAACAACTAAGCGACAAAAGTGCACAGACCTATGAATGCCCAATGGAAGATCCAAAACTTATGAAGTTAGAAGCGCAACAGCAGGCACTGACAGTTCAAGCGTAGATGAAGTCACTCACTGTAGTTGAGAGAATGAAGAGATCACAAGAACAACATGTGGACCAACAATAGATTACTGCCATCCAAGGAAGAGTAATGGAAGTCACACAGAGACTACAACCAGTGTAGGAGGAAGCCTACACAGTGTTTGAAGAGATCAAAGGACAAGGCTCGCAACTAGACCAAGTGGTTGTGACAGTGGAATAATTCATGGAAGGGCCTGTTACAAAGAAATTGATCCAGGAGTTCACTGATCAAGAGGCTTAGGCGAAGCAGGAAGTCGAGGCGGATCGATCTAAGATCGAGGCCTTCAAAGAAGCATTGCCCATATCTGAGTGACTCGGGATGAATCACAGGTGAGTGTTGGGAGCATGTTGGCCCTCGACCAAGTTTTGAGGAAATCTTGGTCAGGTTTGACCACTTTTTGGACTTCAACGCAGTGATCAAAGATAGAGCGCCCAGGCGGAGCTGAGATCGCGGATCTCACTTTTTTTGTGGGATTTGTGGACCCAGCATGGGGTTCTTAGGGTTTTGTAATGGGTTATGGGATGTCATCCCATGGGTTTACCCATGATTAGGCCTTTTTGTAAATGTAAAAGTATAAATAAGAAATAATGTATTGTAGTAAGGGTGTGTGATGTGATGGAGAGGTAATTGGCTAAATGCAAGAGGAAAGTAGTTCTGAGTTTCTTTGTGCAACAGAACCTGTATGTAAGGCTCTGTGCTTGGTAGAGGAGTTAACTTTGTCCCTTGACCTGATTTTGGGAAGGTGGATCTGGTGCTTAGTGCGCAGATCACCTGTCTCTGTGAATGTAAGAGATTGAAGCCCGATAAAGAAGAAGAAGAAGTTGGTGGATGTAGCCCCACACTGGGGTGAACCACGTATATCATGTGTTGATGGTTTCCTTTGTGCTATGATGTTAATGGTGTGAATCCTCTTAGTGCATTGATTTTTATATATGATAGATAGATCTATGAATGCTTAGAGATTTATTTAGGTTGAATGTGCTAGATCTAACTTGTGATGCTAAGTGTGATGTGTATCTTGTCATTGTTACTGCGTCGATTTATCCTTATGGTTTTTTCTGCGATGTGAATAAAGTTGATAAGCTAATGCATGTTATCTTTTAAGTACTTTGCGAGGTATTATAATCAAAGATCTGTGTCCCATCTTGGTTATAGACACTTGAGTCTTGTAACCCCCTTGCCTCTACCTCGAGTGAGACTTCTCCTACTTTGCAGGTGTTGCTGAAAAGGTCGGTAGTTAGGGTTTTGTTGGTGCATTGTTGAATCATTGAACCCTGGGTTTGCCCTTGTGCCAACAATTCTAGACTGGGAGGTCGAGCAACCCTGAGGAGAGAGAGGGGGTCTGCATCACATTCCATATTTAATCATAATAATAAACTTCAACTTTGGCTCTCCTTTTACTTTTTAGGAATCTATTCAATGGAACTGCGACATATCTCTCTTGATATTTTCTTGTTCTTCTTCATGTCGAGCATCTGAACCATTGGAATCCAGGCCTCCACCCTGTTGCCTTGTCTCCAATTCCTCAATTATTCTTCTAAGTTATTGGGTTTCCTTATTCGCGCCAAATATTTCCCCTCTTATTTTCATTACTATAATTATTATTACCCTAGGAAATCTCTCAATTCGTGGACTTCGACCTTTTCAAATTAATCACCAAATCTAACACCGAATTTCCTTCCCAAAGTTTCAATCTATTGTTATATCAAAATGGTGCACAAGGATAGGTAATGGTCCCAAATCCCAACTTAGGTCCTTGCACACTAATCTAAAATCTCATAGGATTTTACAAGGAGGGGAAACAAATAGATACACAAGACAAAAATGTAATTAACAATAGAATGCTCACAATAATTTACTCATATTATTATAAACCCGATTACAGACAGATTATTGTTAGGACCACACAATGTACCTTTTTGCCTATACTTTTAGCCACTAATACACTCTTGATCACCCACATTTAAACTCATATTATCACTCTATCTGATCATTCCAAAGGTAATACAATGTCCATTCTCATTACTATATGTTTAATCTGTTTTGCATAATATTTTACATCACTCTCGTACTTAACCATTGATTAGAAATGTATAAGTGTTGAAACAGTTCAAACTGCAGATTAGCATCTGAAGCCTGTTGCTGAAACACAGAGCTGTTACACAGTCCAGGGTCACAGATGCTGAAACACAGAGTTGTTACACAGTCTGGAGTCGCAGATTCTAAAACACAGAGTTGTTACATAGTCTAGGGTCGCAGATGCTGAAACATAGAGTTGTTACACAGTTCGGAGTCGCAGATGCTGAAACACAGAGTTGTTACACAGTCCAGAGTCGCAGATGCTGAAACACAAAGGAATTCGTTACACAGCCCAGGACCGAGGACACTGAAACACAAGGGAAGCCATTACACAGTCAGCGGTCAAAAACAACCTTACAACAGAGCGCAAATCCCGTGGCTGAAACAGCCCGCGATTTGCGATGCTGAAACAGCATCAGCAACAACGAGAAGGAACTGTTACTCCAACCATAACAACAACGCCTCATTCAGCACTTGCAATAGCATTCTGTTGCGCGAGACTAGGACATCCTATTTTGGTTTAGAAAGTCGATCTGACTAAGAATAGAACTCAGATACACATTGTAATTTTTGATCAATTGTATCGAAGGGATTCCCTCTTTAAATAAGAGGAAATCACCATTCGAAAGGATCCAAGTTTTATGTATTGAGAAAGCTTCAGAGAGAGAGGCATACTTCATTTTCAGATTGTAATATGATACATTGATAGATGAATAGAAGACTATTTTGAGCATCCTTCTCTAGCTTTCTCATCTCAGGGGAATCTTGTGAGAAGGGAGGGCCCACCTTCTTCACAAGATTCACCCATTAGTTTTATAGTGTGTTAGTGTAATTTTTGTTTATGCCTTGATTAACTTTTGTCTTGCTGAAACACTACTTTTAATGAATTATGCTTTGCTGAAACACTACTGAACTCTATCTTGTTAAGAACTTTAGTTTATTGAATGTTACATTATTTTCACGAAGTTCATAATCATTTTCATTAGTAATCTTGTGTGATGATTTTATGAGGTTTTCTAATCAGAGACTGGGTTAAGGGTTCCTTCTTAGAAAGGAAGGG
>SNQJ01S0166628.1:0-12485 GCA_010110895.2 Picea sitchensis | reverse complement strand
ATTTACACTAACTTCTTGGTTACACTCTCGACTCCACATCTCTTCTATGCACTCTTTGTGATTGTCACCCTCTATACATATCTAGTCCAGCATTCACTTTGATGCTCCTATGTCACCTAGGTGAGTAAAATATAGCTTTTGTACTACATTGAGGTGTACCTTGTTGTCCATTAAACCATCATATTAAGAACTACATGGATAAAGGTTATCCATGACGACACAAGTACAAACAAAATAAGGAATATTAGAAATTTGGACAAAACATAACAAAGAATAGTAACGTAGAGATGATACCAACTTGACAACTAAACCAATGTAAATTTTAACTCAACAATACTTAAGATATACATTCTTATTACTAAGACTAAAATAAATTAACATAAATAATGACATGAGTATAAGAAATTAACTAATAAGTAAACACAATATTTAACTCCAAAAATAAAAAGCATAATAAAAAAATCATTGAAGGACATGACATAGAGTCTATAAATTCTTATTACTAAGACTAAAATAAATTAACATAAATAATGACATGAGTATAAGAAATTAACTAATAAGTAAATACAATATCTAACTCCAAAAATAAAAAGCATAATAAAAAAAAATCATTAAGCACATGACATAGAATCTTCGCTCTAAAGATAGAGACTTCACCTAATTAATATTAATAAATAGATTATGTAATCAATACACTTTATTCTTTCTGACAATCTATATAAAGATGGCACAAATATTTATATAAAATGGTGTCATATATATATTGTATATAAATTGTGGAGAATAATATATATTAATATAATTTAATAATCTATTATATAATTATTTTAATGTAAAATTTTATGGAGAATATTGAAATTTTGAAACATTCTCAACTTCTCGAAGATTAAAAACATAAACAATAGAAAACATCATAATCGAGCATAAAAAGACATACTCTGTCACAGCTACATAAAAAAACATACTCTGTCACAACTACATGAAGTCAATGAGTGGTGGTAGCCCTATGGTCCAAGAAATATCTTGTCAGAATGCTTTTAGGTTGGACAGCATTAACTTGTACACAAAAAGGGGTCACTCGGTTAGCCACAATACATTTATATTATATTTAAAAAGTTAATGTTTTTTTTGCAATTTGTAGATGGTATAAGTGTAATTTGTTAATATTGATTAGAGTATATATAATTCAATAGAAATATCGTGAGACACATAATAAAGGCAATAAGTCTAAAAGATCGACCTTAAGATCAATTGTAAGAAACTCAAAATACTCAACCAAAGTTAACCCATTAAATTATAAAATCAAAATTTATATAAAAAATAATCACATTTTCATAAATATATAAAAAAAATTAATAATTATAAGAACATATATAATGAGGAATTTTTTTTTTCCTTTTTTTTCTTTTTTTTCTTTTTGGAAGAGTTATGAATCTTATTTTCATTAATAAGAAGCTAACATCAACACAATATTAATCATCTCAAACTCTTTGCATAATGATTTGATTGCTAAAGCCTACGAAGGTGTACATACCCTACACCTTTTGGATTTAAATCTGTGACTTCTTAAAAAAAAACACATGTTATTAATCATTAAACTCACTCACGCTATAATAATAATAATAACAATCCCCTTATAAAATCACGATGTAGAAAACACCAAATTAATATATAAAACCATTTTACTTATGAATAAAGAAAATAGACATTGTCCATTGTATATTTTTAGATTTAAAACCGCTTAAAAAGATTTAGATATCTAACATTTCGAACAGATTCATTACTCATCTATTCTCTTTCCTAAAGATAAGCAATGAATCTACTCGAAACATCGAATATCTAAACTCTTAATCCAAAAACACACAATAGACAACCACAATAACTACGAAAACTAAAATCAAACGAAAATAAACATTATTTTGAATATATAATATCGTGTCATTATTAAATTCGTTAAATATATATAGCACATATAATGTGTTTGTTATTATAAATATAAGAGACACCCAACTGATATCCCAATTGTATATGAAACTTCTTAATTTATGATAAAAATAAAAATAAACAAATATTACGAAATTCATTATTTATGACATCTATGCCATAATCAATGAAAAACCAAACCTAATAGTGATACTTAAACTCTGTCGCATGGACATTTGCTTACGTGGCAATGGAATACAATTAGCTTACATGATGTGTATGTGGGCCCACTCCATGATGGATCGTGGTTGGCAATACCAAATTGATGATGCCGACAAAGATGAAGAGAGTCAAAGTTACGAAGCCTCACCTTCCACGCATCTCTATAGTCGTCTTCTTCTTCTTATTAAATCGTGGGCAAAGTTGGCAACATTAAGTGTGTGCACATGTGTGACAAATCATTTTAATGCTTCGTAGGGAAAACCACTTAAGAAGTAAGGGTATGTTATGTTCCTAGGCACAACATATAACACGTAAAACACATAATATAACATTATAGGCCCATAGGGTTTAGCTAGGACATATAAGTTAAGGTTGTTTTATGTGCTGATCATGTTGTTAGATATCCATAATATTAGCTTATTATGTCTTCGTTTGTTTATCGTGACTTCTAAGGCTCATGAGTTTTAAGGCTCATGAGTTTCATGTTTTAAGGTGTTTTATACTAACCTATTTTAGACGGTAAGGTGTAACATCCTCGCTATAATTTCTAGTTTAATTAATGCTTATGTAAAGATAATGTGTGGTTACAACCAAAGCGATGTAATATGTGAATTGTATTTTTATGTTTTAATAATAAAACGTGATGTCATCGGTTAAGGGGATATGGACAAGAGAGGGGTCTAAGGGGGAAATACCTATGTATAAGAATTTAACCCATTTTCCTAAACTTGATAATTGTATATGAACCTTCCAATTTCTGATTGAGTCTTCCCAAAGCCAATCATTGAATACATGTAAGAGGGTGGTTGTGAGTGGTCACATCCCAGAGTTATTGGGCACATGGGGGTTGAGTACAATCAACTTGGGGAAGAGTGTGAGTCAAGAAAGGCAAGCCAAAGGGAGGAAATTTGTATGGGTTGGAACAACAATTCTAGAGATAGGAAGCTTTTATGCATGAGGGAAAGGGGGGAGCAAGAAAAAAGAGCTTGGATATGGTGCGACCATACAGGGCGAATTCTAGAGAAAGATGGAGCATAATTGGAGCGGATTGGAGATGGAAAAATGAAGAGCTAGGTTGTCAGGCCTGGAGAGTGAAACTCCTGTGTGAGTTGCACTAAAACAACAAGTGTTTGTTGTTGATTCGTTGATAGTTTTCCTAGCAACAGTTTCCCTTGAGTTCCCAGCTGAGAGATTCCAAACTACATGTGCTAGAGAGACCCTAATAAACGAATGACACATTCCTTGGGTTAATATTGATAAATAGATGACACATCCCTTGGGTTATCCCTTATAAACGAATGCGCATTCCTTGGGTTGGGCAGGTTAGGATGAAGAGAGCTGGTAGAAAAATCGAGATAATTGTAGGAGAATATTAGTTAGGTTATGAGTTTTATGAGCTCCAAGTGGACTGTGAGAGACCACCCTCTTTTGTGGATTACTAGCCTCAGCTCGGGGGTGACTGGTTGTTGAGATTTCGAATAGTTAGTCTATAGTTGGGTGGAACATTCGTCCCAAGAAATTGGTTTCACAATTCTTGTTTAAAGACAAGTGTTTTACCTTGTTGTTGAGTTATTTACATGTGTTATTGTTGTGCATGCACTGTGCGTAAATGAGAATGAATTATATGTTGTTGTAATGAGTTGTTAAGATGCATTTCATGTTGATTATTATCATGCTTTAGATGCATATGTTTTATGGTTATAGACAATAGCTAAATTTGTTTTATTTTCGTAGTTGTAAGCTACAGGAAATCAACTAACAGTGAAATAATTAATTTAGTTAGAAATTTTTTTATTTTTATGTTTATTTTTCATCATAATGTCCCTAGGTTGGACTGGGGAAAGTTACATTATGGTATCAGAGATGTAATTGGGAGAGTTTTGTGTAGTGTGGCCTAGCCTGGGTGGCTGAGAATGTTACAAAGTGGTATCAAACCCCAGTTTTCAACATTAAGCATGGATGGGCCAAGTTAGAAGAATGTTGAAGCAGAAATTCACAGAGAATTAATTTCGGAGTATGTCTGCAGCTTGTCTATTAAATTAGTGCAGTAAAATTGAGAGAATTTTCATGGGTAATGTGAAGAATTGAGCTTCTTTGGAAATTTCGAACATAACCAAAATCATAAATTAAAAAAATGGGTATGTTTTCGTACGATGATGTTGGCATGCCGTGGAGGCCACGTGTCTGTTGGCATGGTAGAAGAAAGACATGTACTACCACGATGGAAGGTACATGTTGGATGGGATGGCAGTTAGAAGGTGATGTGGAGCCATGTCGTAGGCCAACTAGCAGTCCCACGAAACTGCGATAAGAAGTGGAAAATCAGCTAAGTCCTAAGGATCAGTCGGGTGGATGGGTGGATGGAGTTCCAAGAGTAAAACAAATATGGGATCACCCAAAATCGCGTTGAAATTTTGAAATTTGACTAAGTACCAAGACTTTGGGTGTGAAGAGCATGGTGAGTATGCGAAGATGGGAAGGTTACAAGATTATGAGTCTGTGAGTTCGTGTAGATGGAAAAATGGTTAAGTGTTGAGACTTCTCGGACGAACTTATGAAAGGAAGGTTACAAGATTATGAGCCCGTGAGTCTGGGAGTCCATGTAGATGGAAAAATGGTTAAGCATTGAGACTTCTCGGATGGAGTTATGAAAGGAAGGCTACAAGAATATGAGTCCACGATTTCGTGAGTCTGTAAGTTCGTGAAGGAAAAAGAAGCTAAGTGTTGGTGGCAAGTTCATAGAAGGTATGAATATAGACTATGAGTCCATGAGTCTGCCACCCAGGAGCCTGTGAATACAATAAAGTTTCTAAGAATGAGAGCAAGTTAAGGGCAGTGAAATGTGAGAGTGTATTTTGGAGAACGTGAAAGCCCAAAATTAAGAAAAGATATGACTTAGATACGTAGTGAATCCATTAAGACAAATCAATGATAGAGAAGTAATCAAGAAATGATCAGACGGTTGTTGAGCATTGCTACTATGTTGCACATGCTAATGAATATTCCTTCATTGGTTTTCCACCATAACGTTCAGCTCGAAGCACGGATTGGAGAAAATGAATACTCGTTGGAAATATATTGAGGAGTAGAAGAGATCTGTAAATCCATAATTTTGATTTGGGCATTATATTTTCTTCAAAAGTGATAAAAGTTAATTCTGTAGTAGAAAAAGAGTGAAAATTGCAACTTCTAATTGTTGTAACTTTTCGCTCAAAACTCAAATTGAGGCATGAGGAAAACCATTGGAAATTTGTTTCGAAAATGAATGCATTTAAGGAATCCTACTCGGGAGAAGTGCATTAATATTCTTCATAATTTAAAACAAAGAATGACCTGTAAACAATATGCTTAATTCTAACAATAAATTATTGCATGCACATTCTTGCAGAATTAGAGATACAAAAAACAGAGTTTAATTCCTACATGAGAACTAGAGACATGGAGGATGCTCAAGTGTTTGACAATCATGAATAATAAATTAAAGGTATGCATACCAACATGGGTAATGTTGAGACTGAGTCTAATGGGAGAAGAGAAAGGAAGGGCACTGTAACTATGAGAAGCCTGCAAAAAGAAGTGAAGAGTTATATGACTGATAATGAGAGGATCATGAAAGCTCAAGAAGGGATACTTCAAATCCTAAATATGCTACAGAAGCAAGTTAACAAGTACTCTGGCCCCACGTAAGTAGCTAGTGATAGACAAGTATCAACATCGAGATCCCATAACAAAAGAGATGATCATGGGAATGATAGGCAGTCAAGAAGCATGAGTAGACACCATATTTATTCAAGGCACTCCACCAAAAGAACTCATGCAAGTTAGGGTCCAAGGAGCATCCCAAGTGTATCTCATGTTTGGAGGCAAAGGAGAATACCTAAGGAAAACATCTTGCAGGGTGAACTTAGGAAGATTAAGCCACCAAATTTCAATGGAGAGCACAAGAAAGGAGAAGATGTTGAGGCCTGGTTGTTGGAAATGAAGAAATATTTCTAGCTACATAATTACACATCCCAGGTAGAAGTTAAAATTTCCACCTATCACTTGCAAGGGAAGGAAACCATGTGGTGGGATCACCTTAAGCAAGCCAAGAACCTTGATGAGAAAATAATCTCATGGAGACAGTTCAAAGGATATTTCCAAGAGAAATATTTGTCCGAGCATTACTATGAAAGAAAGATGAAAGATTTCTTTGAACTCAAGTTGGGAACCATCACAATGGAGGAATATGTGAAGCGGTTATTTGAATTGTTGAAGCATGTTGACTTCATCAAGGATGAGAAAGTAAAAATCCAAAGGTTTCTAAGTGGGTTACCCTCTTTCTACAGTGATAATATTCAATATGATAACCCCAAAAATTTGGAGGAAACCATAAGGAGACAAAAGCATCAGTATGAGCAGAGCAAAGGAAGACTAGTTTTCCAAAAATCTTGGAATGACAAGATGAATGATAAGAAGGATCAAAGGAAGAAGGGTTTTAATCCACCTCTTTTCAGGAATAATTTCCAAGCAAATTAGCACATTTAAGTCACACAAAATGAACACGAGACTGTAGATTCATTTGGAAAAAGGCCAAGGCAGCAACTGATGCAATGTTGGGGACATGAGGGAAATCATCTATATAGGTATTTTCGTCACAAAGGAGAAATAATAAGGATTGTCCACAAATTTCAAGAGGCTAAAACTGTGAAATACATGGGAGGAAGCATGCTAATGATTCATAAAGATTTGGACAACAAGAAAACTGAGTATCAATCCCCCATGATCGAAGTGGAAGGTAAGATTGACAACTAACCCATAGCAATTTTGATTGATTCTGGAGCTAGCCATAGTTACATAAATGCTAACATTCTTGAAATATTTCACTTGCAAATAAGTAAGCATAATAAATCTTGGTTAGTTCAGTTAGCCACAGGGACTAAGAGGAAAATCAGTGATTTGGTCAAATATTTTCCGATAGTCATGAATGGACTTAACACAAAGGTAGATGTAAACATCTTACCGTTGGGTTCATATGACTATATAATTGGCATGGATTGGTTGGAGAAACATCATGTTGTCCTAGACTTTTACAACAAGACAATCACATGTCTTGATGAGGAAGGGCAGTAAGGAAATATTCAAGGAATTCCAAGAGGTGTAGTTGTTAGAGAGATTTAAGCTATGCAGTTGAAGAAGAGCTCCAAGAAAGGATGTCAGATGTTTGCAGCCTATATGGAGAAGGAAGCGAAAGATAAAGAGGAAAGCATTGAAGACCATCCATTTTTTAGGGATTTTGAAGATGTTTTTAAAGAAATTCTGAGACTACCACCAAAAAGAGAAATTGATTTCTCTATTGATTTGGTGCTAGGAGTTTCCTCGGTGTCTAAGACACCTTACAGAATGGGCACACCAGAACTAAAATATTTACAGATGCATCTTGAAGAAATTTTAAAGAAGGGGTATATATGCCCAAGTGTGTCACCTTGGGGGGCCACAGTTCTTTTCGTAAAGAAGAAGGATGGAACCTTAAGGCCATGTATTTATTCCATGTAGATTAATAAGGTCACCATAAAGAATAAGTATCATTTTCCAAGAATTTATGATATGAAACTATGAAATCCGGTACTTCTATCATTTTCCTGCAAATGAAATTATTTTTTCATTTCTGGAAACCTAGAATGTTTCTCTTCATTCTCTACTACTGATCTGGATGTTTCTGTCTCTTCAACATTCTTATTGAGCTTGACAACTTTGAATCTTAGAGTGATAACTTCTTCTTCAAGCTTCTCAACCTCTTCTTCTTTCTTCATTATTTGAGATTTCATGACTTCTTTTGTTCTCTTTGTTTATTCAAGTTGGATTTTCAATGTAATTATTTCTTCTTCGAGTCTTCTCTCTTCTTGATCAAACTCTTCCTCAAGATGGTTTAAGTCATCGGTTATTTCTTAAGCTAGTTTAATCTAGTTGAGCTATTAAATTCTTGATGACCTGCTGAGCTTCTTCTGAACCTTGAACACTTTTCTTTTGCTTCATGCGTAAATGAGAATGAATTATATGTTGTTGTAATGAGTTGTTTAGTTGCATTTCATGTTTATTATTAGCATGCTCTAGATGCATTTGTTTTATGGTTATAGACAATAGTTAAATCTGTTTTAATTTTGTAGTTGTGAGATACAGGAAATCAGCTAAGAGTAAAATAGTTAATTTAGTTAACAAAAATTTCGTTTTTATGTTTATTTTGCACCGTAATGTCCCTCGGTTGGACTGGGGAATGTTACATTATGGTATCAGAGATATAATTGGGAGATTTTTATGTGGCGTGGCCCAAACTGGGTGGCTGGGAACGTTACAAAGTCGTATCAAAGCCCAATTTTCAACACTGGGCCTGGATGGGCCGAGTTAGCAGAATGTTGAAGCGTAAATTCATAGAGAATTAATTCTGGAGTATGTCCGCAACTTGTTTATTAAATTAGTGCAGTAAAATTGAGAGAAATTTCATGGCTAATATGAATAATTGAGCCTTTTTGGAAATTTTGAACATAAGCAAAATCGGAAAAAACAAATTGGGTATTTTTCCGTACGATGACGTCGGCATGATGTGGAGGCCACATGTTCGATGGCATGGTAGAAGAAATATGTGTACTACCACGGTGGCAGGTACATGTTGGATGGGATGACAATTGGATGGTGATGTGGAGCCCTATGGAAGGCTAACTGCCAGTCCCACAAAACTACGATAAGAAGTGGAAAATCAACTAAGTCCTAAGGATCAGTTGGGTGGATGGGTGGATGGAGTTCCAATAGTAAAATAAATATGGGATCACCTGAAATCGCGGTGAAATTTTGAAATTTGACTAAGTACCAAGACTCTAGGTGTGAAGAGCATGGAGGGTACGCGAAGATGGGAAGTTTACAAGATTATGAGTCTGCGGGTTCGTGTATATGGAAAAATGGTTAAGTGTTGAGACTTCTGGGATGGACTTATGAAAGGAAGTTACAAGATTATGAGTCTGGGAGTCCATGTAGATTAAAAAATGGTTAAGTGTTGAGACTTCTCGGATGGAGTTATGAAAGGAAGGTTACAAGATTATGAGTCCACAAGTGCATGAGTCTGTGAGTTCGTGAAGGAAAAATAAGCTAAGTGTTGGTGGCAAGTTCATGGAAGGTATGAAGATAGACTATGATTATGCGAGTCCGCCACGCGAGAGCATGTGAATACAGTAAAGTTTCTAAGAATGAGAGCAAGTTAAGGGCGACGAAATGTGAGATTTTATTTTGGAGAACGTGAAAGCCCAAAATGAAGAAGAGATATCTCTTAGATCTGCAGTGAATACATTAAGAAAAATCAATGATAGAGATGTAATCAAGAAATGATCAAACGGTTGTTGAGCATTGCTACTATGTTGCACATGCTAATGAGTATTCCTTCACTATTTTTCCACCATAACTTTCAGCTCGGAGCTCGGATTGGAATCCTACTTGGGAGAAGTGCATTAATATTCTTCATAATTTAAAACAAAGAATGACCTGTAAACAATATGCTTAATTCTAACAACAAATTATTGCATGCACAACTTGCAGAATTAGACATACAAAAAAACATACTTTAGTTCCTACATGAGAACTAGAGACATGGAGGATGCTCAAGTGTTTGAAAGTCATGAATAATAAATTAAAGGTATGCATACCAACATGGGTAATGTTGAGACTGAGTCTAATGGGAGAAGAGAAAGGTAGGGCACTATAACTATGAGAAGCCTGCAAAAAGAAGTGAAGATCTATATGAATGATAATGAGAGGATCATGAAGGCTCAAGAAGGGATACTTCAAATCCTAAATATGCTACAGAAGCAAGTTGACAAGGACTCTGGCCCCAAGTAAGTAGCTAGTGATAAACAAGTATCAACATCAAGATCCCATAACAAAAGAGATGATCATGGGAATGATAGGCAGTCAAGAAGCATGAGTAGACACCATCTTTCTTCAAGGCACTCCGCGAGAAGAACTCATCCAAGTTAGGGTCCAGGGAGCATCCCAAGTGTATCTCCTATTCGGAGGCAAAGGAGAGGACCTAAGGAAAACATCTTGCAGGGTGAACTCGAGAAGATTAATCGACCAACTTTCAATGGAGAGCACAAGAAAGGAGAAGATGTTGGGGCATGTTTGTTGGAAATGAGAAATATTTCCAGCTACATAATTACACATCCCAGGTAGAAGCTAAAATTGACACCTATCACTTGCAAGGGAAGGACACCATGTGGTAAGATCACCTTAAGTAAGCCACGAACCTTGATAAGAAAATAATCTCATCGAGGAAATTCAAAAGATATTTCCAAGAGAAATATTTGTCCGAGCATTACTATGAAAGAAAGATGAAATAGTTCTTTGAATTCAAGTTGTGAACCATCACAATGGAGGAATATGAGAAACGATTATTTGAATTGTTGAAGTATATTGACTTCATCAAGGATGAGAAAGTAAAAATCCAAAGGTTTCTAAGTGGGTTACCCTCTTTCTACAGTGATAATATTCAATATGATAACCCCAAAAATTTGGAGGAAACCATAAGGAGAGAAAATCATCTGTATGAGCAGAGCAAAGGAAGACTAGTTTTCCAAAAAGCTTGGAATGACAAGATGAAGGATAAGAAGGATCAAAGGAAGAAGGGTTTTAATCCACCCTTTTTCAAGAATAATTTCCAAGAAAATTAGCACATTCAAGTCACACAAAATGAACACAAGACTATAGATTCATTTGGAAAAAGGCCAAGGCAACAACCGATGCAATGTTGGGGACATGAAGGAAATAATCAATATAGGTATTTCCATCACAAAGGAGAAATAATGAGGATTGTCAACAAATTTCATGAGCTTGAAACTGTAAAATACATGGGAGGAAGCATGCCAAGGATTTATAAAGCTTTGGACAAAAAGAAAACTAAGTATCAATCCCCCATGATCGAAGTGGAAGGTAAGATTGACAACCAACCCAGAGTAATTTTGATTGATTCTGGAGCTATCCATAGTTACATAAATGCTAACATTCTTGAAATATTTCACTTGCAAATAAGTAAGCATAATAAATCTTGGTTAGTTCAGTTAGCCATAGGGGCTAAGAGAAAAATCAATGATTTGGTCAAATATTTTCCGATAGACATGAATGGACTTAACACAAAGGTAGATGTAAACATCATACCGTTGGGTTCATATTACTGTCTAATTGGCATGGATTGGTTGGAGAAACATCATGTTGTCCTAGACTTTTACAACAAGACAATCACATGTCTTGATGAGGAAGGGCAGTAAGGAAATATTGAAGGAAATACAAGAGTTGTAGTTGTTAGAGAGATTTAAGCTATGCAGTTGAAGAAGAGCTCCAGGAAGGGATGCCATATGTTTGTATCCTATATGGAGGAGGAAGCGAAAGATAAAGAGGCAAGCATTGAAGACCATCCATTTTTGAGGGATTTTGAAGATGTTTTTAAAGAAATTCCGAGACCACCACCAAAAAGAGACATTGATTTCTCTATTGATTTGGTGCTAGGAGTTTCCCTAGTGTATAAGACACCTTAAAGAATGGGCACACCAGAACTAAAATATTTACAGATTCAACTTGAATAAATTTTGAAGAAGGGGTATATACGCCCAAGTGTGTCACTTGGGGAGCCACAGTTCTTTTCGTAAAGAAGAAGGGTGGAACCTTAAGGCCGTGTATTTATTACATGTATATTAACAAGGTCACCATAAAGAATAAGTATCATTTTCCAAGAATTTATGATATGAAACTATGAAATTCAATACTTCTGTCATTTTCCTGCAAATGAAATTATTTTTTCATTTCTGGAAACTTGGAATGCTTCTCTTCATTCTCTACTACTGATGTGGATGTTTATGTCTCTTCAAAATTCTTATTGAGCTTGACGACTTTGACTCTTAGAGTGACAACTTGTTCTTCAAGCTTCTCAACCTCTTCTTCTTTCTTTATTATTTGAGACTTCATGACTTCTTTTGTTCTCTTTTCTTATTCAAGTTGGATTTTCAATGTAATTATTTCTTCTTAGAGTCTTCTCTCTTCTTGACCAAAATATTCCTCAAGATGGTTTAAGTCATCGATTATTTCTTAAGCTGGTTTAATCTAGTTGAGCTATTAAATTCTTGATGACCTGTTGAGCTTCTTCTTAACCTTGAACACTTTTCTTTTGATTCATGCATAAATGAGAATGAATTATATGTTTTTGTAATGAGTTGTTTAGTTGCATTTCATGTTTATTATTAGCATTCTCTAGATGCATCTGTTTTATGGTTATAGACAATAGCTAAATCTATTTTAATTTCGTAGTTGTAAGATACAGGAAATCA
>SNQJ01S0166627.1:0-20891 GCA_010110895.2 Picea sitchensis | reverse complement strand
TTTCTCTGCATTTTTTGAAGCACTCTAATAGTGTCCCCTCCCACTAGCTCATCCCCCAAGTGCATTTGTCGATGTCGTATAAGTTCTTCCAGTCATCATGGACCTACGTCTGTGTCACATACGTGTTTAGTTAGTACCTGACATCATCCAAAAACATTTTTGTTTTCTTATACAATAATAAAATAAAATGAGATATTCAAAAACTTTGGCGTATGTATGTCTCTGTAGGCGGAGCCTGGTGGTAACGACATGACCATATCTCCTCTAAATTCAATCCTTGCGTAAGGGTAGTTCTCCAGAGCCATCACCTACCGAATCCACCAAAATAAAAACTCATCGTTGTATGGTGTTGGCACCCTACCACCCCCTGCCACCTCATCACCTCAGTCCACAGTGCCATGGATGGATCACGAGGTCCATGCGGAACAATGTCAACTCTAGGGCCCAATCCTGGAACCCACTCGAAGAAAAAATTATATAGAATAGACGCAAACCCAAAGTTCCTCTTTCTACCCAGTTTGCAATCTGTGAGCTAACTCTTCATGTTGGCCAGCAGCGAGGTGCACCAGTCATAAACCATGGGTTTCAAGAACTCTAATGAATAGAAAATAAGTGGCCTCGATGCCTGATGCAAATAGGCCGACCTTGTGATCCATGTCAACACTAGGACAACAATATTGAGACTCATATTGTTCATCACTCTAATCAGGAATTGGCTCCCTACCTTCTCAGTCCCTAGAATGCAATGAGTGAGTATGTAATCCTCTATGTTCATGCCACTCTCAGATCCCTGGGCTTTGAGGTTGACCACCTCACCCCTACACGACAATCCTTTAACGAAGTAGATGTCCTCAAATTCAATCCTCAATGGTTTTCCATCAAGGTTGAAGGTCTCTGTATCCCGATCCTAGTAGTTCGTGAGCATCTGAAGCAGTCTCACTTGAGCCCTCATACCATTGACATCCAAAAATTGTATAGCCCACATATTTTTAAGGCCATATGGGCCCCTATATCTCTCCACACTGCAACATCCACCTCTTCATGCTCTCTTTCTCTTCACTCTAGCACCATCCTGCAAGATTGAAACCATTTTTTGAGTTAGCAATATTTTAAAAACCTTATCCACGGACATGTACGTGAGCTACAATTTACACAGTCGTGTATAGGGTTGCTTATATGTTGTTTGTTTTGTAAGTAGTCATGTATAGGTATACGTATACGTGAACCGATGATCCATAGCCCGCATATACCTTAGTTTCTAAGTTTTTCCCTAAAATGCTCTAAAAATTATACCTAATTGCAAATTTTAATCCACTAGAAATAAAGAGAGGAGAAATATGAATTACCTAGTCCAGACGGTTGTTGATTTCGTCGCTCATGGCTCTCGCAATCAACAGTTGAAATTCGGGGGCAATTTGGTCCAAAATGCACTATTTGGGTAAAAAATACAAATGTTATAGTAAATTTGTTTTTTTTTTACTATTTATAGAAACGTTTTACCCACTTTACATAGTTTTTTCTAATATTTTGGACTAATGGACTAATACGATAGTGGATGGAGTTGGTTTTGGTGGTTTTGTCGGAGGATTCTTGTGGTTTTCAATGCCATGTCACCTATTCATAACTTTGGACAGGTATTTTCGTCATCTAGCATATAGGATAGGTCACCCATCCTTTATGCACACTTGAATCATCCTATGACTGTAGGTCATATGTCTTAGGTATGAACCCATTTAATAGCAACACATAACGTTCTATCTACAACTGGAATTGTCATTATTAAATGGTAGAAACTTACTAAACATGGGTACCCTAGTTATATCTCTTGTTCCATTCAGTTCCCATGCATAGATTTTTGTCCATAGGATCAAGAGTCCCTTGTAGATAATACAAGACTTTATGTTTGAACCTCATTTCTTGCTCATAAACATGTTGACCTATACCTAGAGGAATCCCAATGAGTCTGGTTTAAGCTCTTTTCCGACTCTCTCAAAAAGAGAAAAGATTGTTGAGTGAACTTGTCTCTTTCACACTCGTAAATTGGATTTGAAAGGATGTGTATTTGGTGCAATTTTACCCCTTTTTCAAACCAAGTAGACTAATATTATGAAAAATGACATTTTTTGGCATTAATTTGTAATTGCATCTCATTCTCTTGCTTGTAGTATTGAGCCTATTGTCGGTTCTCTCTTTTGCATTATAATCGTATCACCTCTGCAATTTTCATCATCATCCAAGTAAAGCCTTGTTTATATCCTTTTCATCTTGACACCCTATACCCGAGAGGAACATTCCCCCAAGTTTCCATCTCTCACATGCACCTCCTTGCATTGAGAATAGGTATGTTCCACCGCTAGATCTAGTTTCTTACTTGTGACACGTGTTTCCTCCTCTGTATCATGGCATTCATTTGACTATGAAAAAACAAAAAACAATGGGCGGGAAAAGAATATTATCTTTTATTTGGCAATAGTCGTGTCAGATTTGAATGGAGAAAAAAACTTTTGAGTCCACTTGTCATCAGAATTTTATGTTTAGCATGACCTTAGGAATCTTTTCTTGTTATGTAGAGTTTACTCCCCCGACTGGTTACTCTTCCAGTCCCTATGGAGAGTTTGATTGATGCCTCATGCATCTCAAAGTTTCATCACTGAGTCTATGCTACCAGAATCTTTCATATGTCTCATGATCATGTTCAAAGGATATCTATCAACTTGTGTCAGCCATTCCTTAGAAATCTTGACTTTGCATGTTGGCCATACCCTCAGTATGTCTCAAAATTACATGAAATTTTAGTCCTATCGTGCACCCTGGACCTACTTTCATTATTGGTAGGTAACCTTGAACCCAACAGTCGACATTTTATCATTGGTCGTTGACTGGGAGGTTTCCCTTGTGTTCTATGACAAGAAATCTATTCACACTTCGGGATTCATGCAATGTCTTGGATTCCATTATCCTTATTGGTGGTTTCCTCGCCTTTGTCAACAATTTTCCTTATTGGCTTCTATTCAGAGGGTCTTTTTTGTGTATCACTTGCATCTGGCATACGTGAAAGACACACATGGTTGTTGGTTCTTGAACATGTTATTCATCTGATTTCCTCTAATTAATCAAGAACTTTCTTTGTACCTTGTGATAAATGATGAGAGATTCCTCAATCCTCTCCTTTCAGTGGGTCTCCTTCCATCAAATTCAACCCATCTATTATAGAAATGAGACCTAGAGTCCTATGAGTACCTAGAGGCTTGCAATCATTAGTGGTAGGTTCTCTCACCATGAACAGTTGGGAATACATCAATTTATCTTGATCAATATATTCTTCAAGTGTTCTACCTTGACACCTTTATTCACACTTGTAAGAATGTACTCATTGCCTTGATACCTACTTTCATTATCGATACGATATCTCATGTTTGTTAACGGTATACCTTAATGAACGGTAATCAAACGAAGTTTCATTATGTTCGAACTCAACTCCTTTTTTCACATGATGTAGAATTGCACCTTTGGTAGATTGTGTATAAGACTTGAAGACATCAGTTCATAGTTTCAAATTTTTTGAGTTGTTGATATCTTTCATTGGATCAGTACTTATGTGACTTCAGTGATCATGGGGGATCAGATTGTACTCCATTGTATAGAGATATCTTCAGATTGATTTTGAGACTAGTTTTAATGGATGTTGTTCGTGACTATGACATCCTTTGGCATGTAGCCACCTTTGTATTTCATATTCATGGCCATGAATATTTATTTGATATATTTTCACATGGATCTACAGTGTAATTCAAATTGGCATCCATGTGCGCAAAGTCAGTATAGATTGTAATATTATCATTCAAAACTAGTTATTCCAGCTGAGTCTCCACTACTCCACTTCTGGGTATTATAATGCATTTCATCCATCGTAGATACTCCTATGACCTCACAAATTAGGGGGCATCTGTTATAGCAGGATTTTCCTCACCCTATGCAAAGTTTCTCAGAAGGCATTTTTCCATTTCCCTATGCAGACTTGAAGTCCCGTTTTGCAAATCCTAGATCTAAAAACAATATTTTTCCACATATACGGTCCATACCTATTATACAACATATGTATACACATGTGACACCATTACAACCCGCGTACATCTGGTTTTGTGCCCAAAGTTAAAAAATAGTGTCAGGTTTCCATGTCACGTCATGGGATCCATGATCCTTGACCTTCCATATACTGGAAACATTTTGACTTGACCCTTCAGTTCCATTTGAAGGCTATAAATGGGCCATATTCGAGCTATGGAAAAGAGGAGAAGAATTCAACTTTGAGAGCAAAGTTACTATGGATAATTTATTCACTTCTTATTGAGTTTTCATCCCTTTGTCCTTTTAAGTCTGAACACATTGTTCATCCCCCAAGCTCTTTCCTAATTAATTGAGAACCTCATTCTCTCTCTTATATGAGCTTGCCTTTGGTGGAGGATTGAAGTGGTGGAGGCCCAACTGGAACAGACTTAGTTTCTCGGTTCTGAACCGTGTTGACGCAAAAGATTGTAATCCATTCACTTTTGTTGATTACATTTTGATAGAAATACTCTTTTCTCGTCCAATTAATATCTTGAAAATATTTGAACTGTTATTCCGTGGGCATATTTGTTATGAATGTTGATGAATTATTCTATTGAATGTGCTAAATTTATATATTATCACCAAATTCTTGCATTTTTTGGTTATTGAGGACAAGTTGCAGGTGTATTGCTTTGAGTCAAGTGCTCAATGGTGGACTTCATCGAACATATGGATGAGGTAGGCTCTTTATATTGTATTGTTAGCATATTTTATTATATAACATATCTGATATTAGAGTTCATTTCTGCAGTCATTTCTGTCTATTGTGGTTTACCCCTGGCCATAGAGAGATTTTCCTCATAACAATAGTGACAATTGGTAAACACTTATATTTATAGGCAGCAAGACGGGGAAAGGAAGGGGGGTTGTAGCCTCCTTCCGATTGGCGCCAGAGAACCAGGGAGTTCGAGCTTCCTTCAAGTTGGATCCTGAGAACTAGGTGGTTGTAGCCACCTTCTCATTGGATCCGAAGAATTGAGGGGGTTGTATCCTCCTTCTGATTGGAGCTAGAGAATTCAAGGGGTTGTAGCTCCCTTCAGGTTGGAACCTGTGAATAGGGGGTTGTACCCTCTTTTGAGTTGCAGTTGGAGAATTAGGAAGTTGGTGCTTCCTATGAATGAATTCTTGATATATATAAGAAAGCATTATGTTGTTTTCTCCCATTCGGGTTTCCATGTAAATGCAAGTGTATTGTGTATTTGATGTGATGTTTTTCATGTGATGTTGTTTATTATTATATGATCATGATATATTAAATGCAATCATAGATGACATATTGATGATATACTGTCGATTTTTTTTTATAAAGTGAAAGAATATATATTGTGGTTAAAAGTGGTATAAAGTGCTCATACTAATTCACCCCCCTCTCCCTTAGTATTCCAATAATTCGAATCATATTCAGTTACTTCAAGGAAACAGTTTAAGAAATGGAAGGTAGATCATGGAGTATAGTATGAATGGGGCACCAATGTTCAATGGTTAGAAGGGTCTGAAGTATGAATTGTTGAGTTGTAGGGTGAAGGTACTTTTACATGCACAGGGATATGATGTTTGGCACTCATTTGTTACAGGATACAATGATATAGATAAACCTCCAAAGACTGAATCCAAGAAGGAATTGAAAGGGAACAACAAAATAGAAATGAATTGTATCTTGGAAGGATTACCTGATTCAGAAAAGGATAAAGTAGGAAAATGTTCATCAGCTAAAGAACTCTGGGATAAGTTGCACAATGTCTATTCGTATACCATCATCGAGTAAGATATTTCTAAAGAAAAAGAAAGTACAGAACAAAAGGTAATTTTCTCATGATGTTAGATAGATTCAAAAGAATAAGAGTGTGAAGTCAACCAAAGTATGTATTTTTTCTTTAATTGTGAATAAGTACGACATACTGAAATTGAATGCTCTTATTTGAAGATTGAAAGTGATGATACAAAAAATACCAATGAAATAGAATACAATACTGAGATTGAAAATGAAAAGGATCACGAAGTAGAATTCAGTCAATGAGAAAGAGAAATTGAAGATGAAATAATCACATTGAATATCCAACTTAAAGAAGCAAAGCGAACAAAAGAAATCATGAAGATTCAGATGATGAAGAAAGAAGAAGAGGTTGAGAATCTTGAAGAATAAGTTGTCACATTGAGAAGTAAAATCGTCGATCTCGGAAAGAACGTTGAAGAGACATAAATGTCCGCATAAGATGTAAATAATGAAGAGAATCATTCCAGGTTTCCAGAAAAGAAGAATGAAGAAAAGAGTTAGAGTTATTGATAAGTACTTAAAGGAAGGAATCATGGTCAACAAGAATCAAAGAAGAATGAGTATAATAGAGATACATATTCAACAAGACCTACCACATTCAATCAACAAAGAGAGTTCAAACATAATGAAAGGATCCACAAAAGAGAATATTATGATCATCCAAGGTAGGAATTTATAAGGACTACACCACAAAAATTATCGTTCACTCCTGGGTATGTAAATTTATTTTATGGTCATTGTTTTCATTGTACGAAATTTGGACATAAGGCTGCAGATTGCAGGGCTCATGGAAGAAATGTTCAAGAAATAAATACTTATGCGGCCCCACATAACATTGAATGCTACAAATTCCATAACTATGGACATGTATCTCGTGATTGTACAAGCATGATGGATGATTCTTTGAGAAAGAACACAGATATCAGATATAAGAAAGTATGGAAAAGAAAAAAATAAGAATAGGTGAACAAAGAACAGGTCCCAGAGATCTCAAGATTAGAAATAATATGATATGAAGACAAATCTATAGAGAAAAATGAATATGTCAGATACAGAAAGGTTTGGAGAACAAATGAAATAAAAGAAGGACAAATGAATAAACAACAGGTTCAAGAGATTGTACTTTCAGGAATTATAGAGAAAGATCAATCCATAGGCAGAAATGGAGAAGTCAAAGTTCAAAGAGTTGATGACTCTACAGACGAAGACGAAGATGACTCTGCATCAAAGTGGGTATTTTTTTGAGCCATTCAGATTAGAGACTCCGAGCAAATATGTATGATGAACAGGGGGAGTCCATAGACACTATAGATTAGAGAACCATCTTTCGAGAAGTATGAAGTGTTTGCAGAGATAGATACAAAGTAGTCATATAGAAGAAGTACAAAATGAATCCACATTTGTGTCAATTGGAATTTACATAGGTAGAAGTTTATTATTCAAGCAGAGATATCTTTCCTACATGTTGTTCTAGACATGCATATTTTTATTTGTAGTGGACACATTTGATCTCAGATGACCATTTGTAGTCGTATAGTACAGTGACAGATGGGTCAACATTGTGCAAAGTTGAGTAGCATGGTTATGAACAGTTTATCAACATATGGACATAGATGGATTCRTGATATTCTTAGTAGGTATATGAAACACGGGTCAGATGTATAGTAGTATATTTACAATTGGAATCAATGGAATAATTTGGAATCAATTGGTTAGAGAAAGGAAAGCAGTGAAATGAACAACATAATAGGGAAAGATAAACCATCAAAAAAAGCTATATCATCAGAAGGACATTGTTGAACATGATGGTCAAGTGAACATGACAAGTAAATAAAGAAATCAAATTTTGAATTATTTTTATATATGATAGTGAAATTCAAGAGGAAGAACAAATGAAAAATAAACAACACTGGAAGATAGGAAAGGAAACATATACAATTAGCTCTACAAAAAAGTCAAGGGAAAAAAAATCATCAGAGAAAGAGATCCAAAAAAGAATATCAGTAGCATGCAGACAGGGGGAGACATATTGACAGGGGAAGTTATGTTTTTTCATAGAAGGAAAGAAAGAACAAAGGCATGGTAATGAAGATAAAGAACATATGCATGATGAMAAGGGGAGCATCCCCAAGGAGATATACCCTTTGTCATTGATGTCAAAGGGGGAGAGTGAGAAACAATGATGAGGAGAAATGGTCATAGGGGGAGCATGAGCATTGGAGCATCATTGTTTCCATCAATGTTGGTGTTGCCATCAATGCCAAAGGGGGAGATTGTTGGACAATTGGTTTGGATAGTTGTTTTTCATTGATTTTAGCCCTTGGAGAGTGATATTAGATATTGATTTCAACCCTTAGAGATTGATGTCAACCCTTGGAAAGGTTCAGAGATGTTGGATAGTTGATTGACATTTTTATGATCAAGATTAATGGTGAGTTAGTTGGGTACATTTTATGTAGTCTACATGTATCCCCATATGTGTGGTTATGGGACCCAATGTTTATTAATGGATAATTACATGAATGAAAATATAATTTCAGGTAATACTGTCATATATGGATAGTACAGGTTGTTCTATTTCTGGTGGTAGGTGGTACACCACGTCATTCTTCATGATTGAGGAGTTATGAGGTCACAAAGTTGGAAGCCCCAAAGATGGGTTAAGAAGCCCCTATGGAAGCCCCGAATATGGGTTAAGAAGACCGTAATTTGTTGCAAGTCATTTATGAAAGGGTAAATTGATTAAAACAAGAAAGTTCATGAATCCCTAAAGTTAAGGAAAAAGGTTACTTAGAAAAAGTATATATACACCTCACGAAGTCACTCATAAACACATTTACACACACATTCTACTGAATATATTTTAAGTGAGAAAATGATTGTTATCTTAGGTAACCAAGGATATCTGAGAAAAATTTCGGAGGGAAGATGAAGTGAAGAAGGGAAAAATTCCAAGGGAGGATGAAGTCTTGTGAGGATGTGTTCTAAGGTATGTTATTTACAGGTCATCCTACCATTTTTTCTATAAATTGTTTTCTAGAATGCTTCAAATAGTGAAAATTGGAGGAGGTTGAGAATATTTGTCATGGTACCTGTGGTAAAAATTGCATCATCTGGTTCATAGAATTTTCGGAGGTACATTCTTTGGAAAATGGGGTTGTTTCCTACTATGGAAACTAGTCTCAAACATGTATTCTAGGTAAAACAGTCGTAACTTCGTCATAGAGGATACAAATTTAGTGAGACCAAATTCATTAGATATATTAAAGTTGGTAGTATTTTTTTGATGATTTTCAGATCTATATATCAAACATTTTGCATTTGGAATTATCTACAAGTTCACTCTATAGAATAATCCAAAATTCAACAAGGTCTGCCATGTTTGCTATAATGCATTTTATGGGATGTTCCAAGCAGTGAAACTTGGAGGAATTGCAGAGAAGATATTGAATACTATTGGTTACAATTTTCATACCTTTATTCATTATAGTTAAATATTTGTTCTTGTTGAAAGTTATGGCTTGTGACTAATCCAAAAACTAGTCCCGTGAGACTAAGCTAAAGTTTGATGAAGATGTTATTCTCTTGTTGCTGAAGTTGAGGAAGGTCTATAGGTCTGTGATCACATACACCAAGTCTATTACAGAGTTACATGCTTGAGGCACATATTAGGTGCATGGTTGAGGCATATACTTGGTATATGATATTGGTTGTTTGGTACTTTGTTGAGGTACACCTTTGATGGTAATTACTTGATATATCCTATGGTACATGGTGTAGTTAATGATTGATTTATATCATATATGGTTGAGATACATTATTGGTACATGGTATGGTACAGATCTTGATGTACATTGTTGATGGACGTGGTAGATACATGGTATGGTACATGATTAGTACTTGGTATGGTGTTGATGTACATGGTTGATGGTTGAGGCATATAGTATAGGTTATGTTGAATGGTTAATTCATAGTTTGGCACAGGTGTTGGTGCATGGTTGACGCCTGATTTGGTACAGGTGTTGGTGCATGGTTGATGCACGATTTGGTATAGGTGTTGGTGCATGGTTGATGTACTTGTTGTGGTAAAAGTTGTGGTACATGATTGATGTTTGGTATGGTACATGTTGATGGTTTGGTACATTCTTTGGTACATGGTTGATGATATATTGGTGATCTTGGTACATGCTTGGTAGAGGCACGTGTTGACGATGTTGGACATCTATTTGAGATGTGTACTTGGTATATGATCCATGTGAGAGGATATGGTTGAGTATCAACGACAGTGACAGGTTGGAAATGTTGATCAGTGATAGGTTGATGTGATAGGTTGGATACAGTGATAGGTTACAAGTTGATCTGATAGAGGCAGTGATAGTGAAAGTGACAGTGAAAGTGGTAGTGACAGCGGCAGTGATAATGGCGGTGATTGTGGTAGTGACAGTTGGTCTACACTTATACTTCATGGTGACGGGATGGGGAAAGGAAAGGGGGTTGTGGCCTCCTTCCATTTGGAGATGGAGAATCAGGGAGTTGGTTCTTCCTTCAGGTTGGAGCCTAAGAACTAAATGGTTATTGAAACCTTTTGGTTGGAGCCAGAGAACTAAGGGGGTTGTAGTCTCCTTCTGGTTGGAGCCAGAGAACTAAGGGGGTTGTAGTCTCCTTCTGGTTGGAGCCAAAGAATTAAAGGAGTTGTATATTCCTTCAGGTTGGAGCCTATAAATAGGGGGTTGTAGCCTCCTTTTAGTTGCAGCTAGAGAATTGGGAAGTTGGTTCTTCCTATCATTGAATTCTTGATATATAAGAAATCATTATGTGGTTTTCTACCATTTGGGTTTCCACATAAATACTGTTGTACTGTGTATTTGATGTGATTTTTTTCATGTGATGCTACTTATGATTATATTCTCATGATATATTGAATGCAATCATAGATGATACATTAATGATATATTGTTGAACATTGTTGATAAAGTGAAAGAATATATATTATGGTTAAAAGTGGTATAAAGTGCTCATACTGATTCACCGGCCCACCTTTCAGTATTCCAACATCTATCGACTTAAAGTTTCATAAAATTATTTTAGACATTTTATATACAACATAATCGTGAACGAGAGTGGCATAATAGGTTATGGAAACACCAGTGAGACTAATTTTGTTTTAATAAACGTTGATATTTTAATCACATTTGTTTGGTTCTTGATTTAATTCCATGTCTTCTCTAATTTTATTTTTTTTTGTTTTACCTCTACAGGTTTGCACTACCGTCAAAGACACATAACCTTGGTATCCAATGCATTCTCTAATTACACAAGAACATGTAAGTTTTATATCTCGTTCTCATATGGTGACATATGTTTTCATACCTCAGAATGATTTATATAAAACAAATATTTCTTGGTTTTTTTTTTGGAACGTGGTTGAGGTTTCTCTTTGAAAATATTTTGATGCAATAAGTCTCGAATACCAGCTATAACTATTCCTCGGATTTACCCACGAAAATATACAAACTCACTATGGTTTTAGACCCCGTTTAGAGTTTAATACAAAGGACAAACTTTGTATATTGTTTCTGGAGGTTAGATGGCTTCATTGATCATTCACGAACTAGTTATTAAACTCATGTTATGTGCAATGATCATAAATTATGAAAATTTTACTTATACTTTGGTTATGGTGAAGCTTCCTCTATGTAATGACACAACTAAGTGAAATACATGCTTTGTATACCCATACTCTAGCTAGTTGGAATATATTTTCATGATATATATTTATCTGAATCCATGTAATTTACCTTAATCCTCTTCTCTCCTTTACTCATCGAGGTTTTTAATTGATATTGTTTACTAGTTTATTTCTTCTCTATTATATAGTTTTCTCTTGAAACCCATCGTTCTGGTCAACGAAGGTTATTCACAAAGGCTCCATGTTATCTCTGGCTTCTCTAAGTTTATAAGAAAAGTTTCCATTTTAACCCAAAACCCCTTATATTTCATTTCACGTGAGTTGTTAATATCTTCAATATATTTTTCATATAAAAGATAAGATTTGGTTAAGAGATTTGTTGATGCAAAGTTTTGTTTCTATATTCGCTTCAGGAAATGGTTATTTTGAAACCATTCTACCCTCTATCATTCTATGTGAATCCTTTGATTTTACCCTCTTTGGATATCATTTCATGAGTATTTTAGGATAACCCATAATATCTTTAGTCAAGTTTGTGAGAATTTTATTTTCTGGATGTAAGTATTTACCTTGTTTTCATTTACTATTCCAAAAAAATAATTTATGAATATTTTGTTTCACCATACTATTTAACTCTAAATTCAATAGAATATTTGAATACATGTTACTTATCATTTATTTCTTTATAGCTTATTAAACAAATACTCTATGTCAATTCTTAGCTAAAAAACCTATCATTCGCATTAGGTGTACTCTAGTTTTTGTAAAAGAAATATTTATTATTGTGATGTATCTTCACATAAATTTATGAACAAGTATTTTGAAAGCAAATTATCATGCATTGAATCTTTTCTTGTATATTCATATGTAACGACCCTATCCGTTACGATGCATACGATGTACAACAGAAAATAAATTTTATTTTTTTTGCATTTAGGAAAGTAAAGACAATAATACAATCACAACAACTCAACTTGATGATATCAATGAAGGACAACACCAGTAACGTACACATGAAAAACATAGAGTAAAAGCGCACCAAGAAGATTGAAGAAAATTACGAACATTTACTCCGACAAGAATTAAATGGATAAGATAAAGAACATATCAAAAAACATCTAAGTGCAATCATTCTAATAAACCCATTCGTATAACACATAAATTCCAAGGCGCGTGATTCAATCATTCACCAAAAAAATAGATGACATCATTATTAAGTAAACACATGATCCAATCTGAGTTAACAATTCACTATTTGATCAAGTACGCAATGATCCAATCATAAAGGATCATACCACCACATTGTGACAACACAATGATAAACTAAGGCATAGACCTAAACCATCTCTAAACCATCAAGCATGACCTAAAACTCATTGCACATGAGGTCTCAATATTTAATAAAGAAATCTACCAATAAAATCACCCTATTATTAATGAAGCTAATCATCAATGTAGGGTAACCACAAGCTTTACTTTTAAAAGCACAAATCCCTTATAATTTCTTTTGAATGATTTACATAATTCGATAAAAGTGAGTCATTAAATGAAATATTTATTAAATTCATTATTATAAATAATCCCTATCACTCACTAAAGTAGATCACTAAGAGAATCATTAATAACCAAGTAATCCCATGAGAATTTATTTTCTTAAAGCCCTTATTATAGAATGTAAGTTGAATAGGAAAATATATGTAGTCCTAGTAGWTCTGKTGTTCAATGGATAAAGCACCACTTRATAATTCAAMCCCTTTACAATTATAATTTAAAAATCATTCCCTTTTTAAATAAAACAAAGAATCAACTTAAACTGAAATTGAATTCAAACTGTAATAAATATTATTCTAAATTACATTCTCTTTTAAAATTACCACCGAAGATTTATTCTAAAATTTTAGAATCGCCACCAAATTAATTTAACTGAATAACCTTCCACCACTTGTCTTCTCATCTATAATGGCAGCGGATTTAGATTTTTTCTTAAAAAGGGGATTGGAAAACAATAAACTAAATAAAATTATGAGATAAAGGTTGCTACTAAAATCAACTCCAATTATTTATTTTAAGCCCAAAAGAACAATTGCAAAGGCACGCATTAGGATAAATTAACTGAATAAAACTTGAATTGTAGGGGTGACTACATATAATAGTAACTGGAAGGCGATTGAACTGGATTATAAGGAAATAAAAAAAAATAGAGGTTCATCCAACCGCCGAGAAGGGACTTAAGAGAAACGAGCTCCTGCGCTCAATTTCTCCTGACAGACAGGTCCCATTCGCAGGTTAACAAGGGATTTAATGCTCATTAATTCAAACAATAATATATAATTATGGAAACACAACGAAAAAAGAGAAAACACAACCTTCCATGGAATTAAATATAGACGCAGAGATCAGCGATTCACTCAACTGGCATTCAGCGTGGGGACATTTAAGTGCCAGGTGGCACGGTCTGTAATGGGGAAGAGAATAGGTGTAAGGAGAAGATTGTGGGAATCCGTCCCAGCACGCATTAAGAAGGCAGGAAATCCGAGGGAGTCACCTCTTAGCTTAACTGAGCGTAGATAAGAGGGCAAGTCACTAGGCAAGGATGGGCTGAGTTGGTGTAGCACCAAATCCACAGAGAGAAGGCTGTCAAGCATAAGAGAATCGGTCTAAAGCCGAGGAAGGGGGACTATCGACAGCAGACGAAGCTCGCCCGTAGATATCCAAGATGTTGAGGCTTAAAGAACGCTTGGATGCAATGGTTGTGGTGAAGGAGTACCAAGGACGATTCCCATTCTTGATAATAAGGAAAGTAAATGAGATTTAATTAAATTCTGTCCACAACACCAAATCTCATAGCATGTGCATGATATTAATGCGTCATGCGAATGGTGGTTAACGCTTATCACAACCTAAGAAGAATTTTGATGCAGGAGCATTGTCAGCAAGAACACGTGGAGAGACAAATCAGCGCCTTGGCGCACCTTTGAATCATTTAGAATCTTAAACGTTGGCGTTTCCTCCAAATAATTTTTTGAACTGATTGAAAAACTGAAGAAGATCAAACGCTTCGGAGCTGAATGATCATGAATGATCTGGGAGTTTCACTTCTAGAGTTTAATGTAACGGAAATTAAGTAGTAGTTAGTTTTTTTTTTTTCGAGTAGACGAGTAGTCGGAGGGAACCCTAAGAACCCTCTGAAATAAATAGAGGTTTTGTATGCCCAAATGAGGTTTTTGTAAATTAGTAGGAGATTGTTGTGATGTAGTTGTTGCTGAGTTTTCGCTCTTGTTTTATCATAGTTGTAGCCATTTATTTTTGAATGAACATAACAGAGGAAAATTTATCCAATGCATGGTGTTGCTACTGTTTACAATTCCCTATTATTTTGTTTTCATGAATGAATGAGTTATATTGTTGATTATATGAAACTGTGAAGTGGTTGAATAAGTTTCGATTGTTTTCTCCTTGTTGAGTTCATGCAAGGTGTGCATATAGTCCGTAGGGAGTGCGTTGACAGAGTTTGTTTCGACTCAAAATCTCAGAAGAGATAGCGCAAAACTTTCCATTTGCAAGGAGTGCAAAGGGATTGCTGCAAGGTGTGTATAGTCGTCGCAAGAACTTAAGTCTTGCATGAGAATCTACTGCAGGGAGTGACAGAGTCTGTTTCGACTCGTAAGCTTAGAAGAGATAGCGTAAAATTTCCATTTCCAAGGAGTGCAAAGGGACTGTTGTAAGATGTGCACAGTCAGCCACAAGAAGCTAAGTCTTGCGTAATAATATGTTGCAAGGAGTGCACAGATCCAAAATTCTACTAAGTGTTGAAGTAACCCTCTCAAGAGTCAAAGGGTTCGAGAGAGAAAGCTCAAGAGAGATATATTCCTATGGAAAGACATGACACATGTCGTGGGAATGTCCCGAGAAAAATAAAGAAGGAGGAGGTGAAACTCATCTTTCTGAAGCACAAAAAAGAGATGTTGAAGCAAAAGGTGCAGAGGATGGAAAATCCTTGATGTTGAGAAAGGTTCTCTTAAAACTAGAGCCAAAAGTTGAAAAACCAATGCAGAGGAACAATCTATTGAGGACATCATGCAAGACTAAAGATAGAGTATGCAATGTGATAATTGACAGTGGGAGCACCGATAACTTAATATCCACAGAGATGGTGGAGAAATTGGAGTTGGAGACAACTGCACATCCGAATCCATATAAAGTCTCATGGTTGCCGAAAGGACACCAGGTAATGGTCACTAAACAATGCTTCTTTGAATTTAAGATAGGAGGATATAGAGATGAAATTTTGTGTGATGTATTTCCCATGGATGTATGTCATGATTTTTTGAAAAGACCATGGCAGTTTGACAGAAATGTCATTCATGATGGGAGAAAAAATACATACACCTTGGAGAAGAATGGTAGGACACACATGTTGCTTCCAATAGAGGAGAAGAAAGTAAAAGGGAATTCAATACAAGAATAGTTCTCATGAGTGGGAAGGAACTCCTGAGAGAAGTCAAGAAGGAACAAGAGATGCAGTTTGTTGTGGTGAGGAAACCCAGGGTTGTCCTTACAAGTACTTCGATGGATGATTTTCCTGAAGAAGTTAAGGAGTTGTTGGATAAATTTGTTGACATAGTAGTAGATGAGTTGCCTAGCTCATTGCCACCCATCAGAAGTATCATCCATCATATTGATATGATACCAGGAGAAAGTCTTCCAAACAAAGCAGCATCTAGATTGACACCTCAAGAGAATGAGGAGGTAAAGAACCAAGTCCAGGATTTGTTAGACAAGAGTTTGGTCAAAGAAATATTGAGTCCATGTGAAATGCCAACTGTGTTGAGTCCAAAGAAGGATGGAGGATGGATAATGTGTACAGACTCAAGGTCCATAAACAAGATCACCATCAGGTATATATTTCCTTTGCCAAGAATGGATGATTTAATGGATTGTTTAAGTGGAGCAAATCTATTTTCTAAGATAGATTTGAAAAGTGAATATCACCAGATAAGGATGAGAAAAGGTGATAAGTGCAAAACAACCTTTAATAAGGGTTGTATGAGTGGCTTGTTATGCCATTTGGCTTAAAAAATTCCCCAAGTACTTTTATGAGGCTGATTAATGAAATGCTGAAAGATTTCATTGGCAAGTTTGTGGTTGTATATCTGGATGGTATGCTGGTCTTTAGTAAGACTAAAGAGGAGAATTTGAGAAATCTGACATTAGTGACGAGGATACTACAACGGGAGAAGTTGTTGATAAATCTGAAGAAGTCCTCTTTTATGAAGACATAACTCATTTACTTGGGTTTTTGGATATCTTCAAATGAATTAAAGATGGATCCATAGAACGTGAAAGCAATCAAATAATGACCATCACTAAGTAGTATGTTTGAAGTAATAATCTTCCATGGATTAGTGAGTTTCTAAAGGAATTTCATTAGAGATTTCAGTGGAATTTGTGCACAAATGATGGATATTATGAATAAGAGGCACACGTCTTTTAAATGGACAGAGGAGGCTGAGAGGAGCTTCAATATACTGAAGGAGAAGATATCAGAACGACCAATTCTAGTCTTACCAAATTTTGGAAAAACATTTCAAGTGAGATGTGATGCAAGTGGAGTCGCAATTGGAGCAGTCTTGAGCCATGATAATAGATCAGTTGCATATTTCAGTGAGAAGTTGAATGAGACTGAGAGAAATTAATCCACATATGATAAATAATTATATGGCATAATTCAAGCCTTGAAGAGATGGAGGCACTACCTTGTTCCAAAAGAATCTATCTTATATAGCGATAACCAGGCTTTACAATTCATAACTAGACAAGAAAAATTGAATCAAAGACATGCAAAGTGGATTGAGTTTATGCAGAATTTTAATTTTGTCATAAGACATATTTATGGAAATGCTAATAAAGTTGTTGATGCATTAAGCAGGAGATGTTTGATTCTACAGGAGTTTCAGATGAAGACCTTAGGTTTTGAACACCTTAAGGAAATGTACTATGACGATCCAGATTTCAGGGTTGAGAGACAGGAGCTAGTGAACATAGTATATGATTCAAGAGGGATTGTTGTTCAAAGGAAATCAATTGTGCATACCAAAATGCTCAATGAGGGATAACCTTTTGAAGGAAAATCATAGTGGAGGATTGGCTAGACATTTCAGCCATGATAAAACATTTGCACAGTTGAGTAGTTCATACTATTGGCCAGGTATGAGAACATAAGTGATAAATTTTTTGAACAGATGTAGAATCTGCCAACATGCAAAAGGAAAAAGACATAACACTGGATTGTATCAATCATTGCCAATACCAGGGAGGCCTTGGGATGCAATAACCATGGATTTTGTGTTGGGACTGCCAAGAACATAAAGAGGATGTGATTCCATATTTGTGGTGGTGGATGGATTTTCAAAACTGGCACACTTTATCCCATGACAAAAGACTAGTGATGCAACACATGTTGCAAATTTATTTTTCAAGGAAGTTGTTCGACTTCATGGATTACCCAAAAGAATTGTCTCAAATAGAGATACCAAATTCGTCGATCATTTATGGAGAACACTGTGGAAGAATTTGGGGACAGATTTGTCCTTCAACTCAACTTATCTCCCTCAGACGGATGGACAAACTGAGGTGGTGAACAAAAGTTTGGTAAACTTATTAAGGATTCTGGTCGTTGAGCATCATAGTAAGTGGGATCAGATTATTCCACAAGAAGAATTGGCATACAATGACTCACCAAATAGGAGCACTGGAAAGAGCCCATTCCAAATACTGTATGGAATGCAACCAAGAGGAGTAGTTGAGTTGAGAGACTTGGACCAAAGTGAGATCAGAAGCATTGGAGAAAAATATTTTACTGCAGAAATGCAGAAGCTCCATAGCCAAATCAGAGAGTAGTTGCATAACGCTAGCCAAGAGTACAAGTGCAGAGTTGACCAACATCACAGAGAACTTCAATTTGAAGTAGGAGACCAGGTTCCGGTACATCTCAAGAAAGAAAGGTTTTCAAGGGGAACATATAACAAGTTGAAGATGAAGAAGATAGGGACATGTAATATCTTAAGGAAGTTTGATGCAAATGCCTATGAGATTGGGCTTCTAGATGATGTGGACATATTTCCCATATTCAAAATATTAGACATGTATCCTTACATGGAAGATGACATAGAGAGATCAGAAGATCAAGAGAACATTCAATGGGAAAATAAAATTCTTGTAGCAGAAAATCCACAGATGAAGAAGATCGTTGATAAGAGGATTGGTAAGAAGACCAGGAGGAAGACCTATTTTGAATATTTGTTCAAGTGGAAGGGACACCCAATAGAATATGCCAGTTGGGTAAATGAAGCTGATATATAGAAGCATTGATAGTCAGTGCAGGAGCTCATGGACATGAGTCCATGAATTTTCATCCAGGGGAGTATGATGCAGGATCATCGACATCAGCAAGCACATGTGGAGAGACAACTCAGCGCCTTAGTGTGCCTTTGAATCATTCATAATCTTAAACGTTGGCATTTCCTGCAAATATTTTTTTTAACTGATTGAAAAACTGAAGACGATCAAATGCTTGGGAGCTTAGTGATCATGAATGATCGGGGATTTTCACTCCTAGACTTTAATGTAAAAGAAATTAAGTAGCAGTTATCTTTTTTTCTTTCGAGTAGACGAGTAGTCAGAGGGAACCCTAAGAACCCTCTAAAATAAATAGAGGTTTTGTATGCCCGAATGAGGTTGTTGCAAAATAGTAGGATGTTGTTGTGTTTTAGTTGTTGTTGAGTTTTAGTTCTTTTTTTATCATATCTATATCCATTTAATTTTGAATGAGTATAACAGAGGAAAATTTATCCAATGCATAGTGTTGCTATTATTTACAATTCCCTGTTATTTTGTTTTCATGAATGAATGAGTTATATTGTTGAGCATATGAAACTGTGAAGTGGTTGAAAAAGTTTCAATTGTTTTCTCTTCGTTGAGTTCATGCAAGGTGTCCATACAGTCCCCAAGAAGTGCGTTGACAGAGTCTGTTTCGAATCAGAAGCTCGGAATAGATAGCGTGAAACTTGTAACGACCTCCTCGTTAGGACAACAACTCTGAAAACAGGTGCAAATTTTTTTTGTTTAAGGTGTGTGCGCGCGTGTAGACGTAACAAACATACTTGACTCTACGTCGCCACTCGACAACCCACAAGACGCAACCACGATGTTCAAAACAAGAAGACTGAAGACACACAACGCGTAACTGCAACAACATACGACCATAGGCATAAGGCTCACAACACAAACGTTAAGGCATACTGGGGGTGCACAGTAAGAACACAGAGGGAAGAATCCATGGTGTTAGGGTTACTATTTCTGCACAGGAAAGCAGGGCATTTAGTCTTATNTTGAAGGTGAAAGTATTGGAGTTGTATCAAGCTTGAGTAACCCTAGTTTCTTAGTTATCCATGGTTGACAGGTCAATAGGGCATAGATATATGTGGGTTGTAGTGGAGGAAAGCATGGATATCTGTGGAATGTAGAAGAGAAAGTCATGTATATGTAAAATGACTTGTAAAAGGTTGTGAAGGGATGTTGGTACCAGGATGTTGAGGACTGTGGAAGAGTTACAGGTTAGTTTACAGTACAACAGGTCAGCTACAAGATCAAAGGCAAGTTTTAAGGGTTATGGTTATGGTGTTATGGTACATGCATGGTAATGCTATTATGTGATATGATACATCTGGGTGATGTTATGGTACATTGATTAGAAGCATTATTAACTATCTTGGTGTATGGTTTGGTTACATGTTATGGTGCATAGTTGAGGCTTGGTATATTGTCTTATGAGGTTGCATATTGGTGATATTGAGGATCATGATTGAGGCATGTTTTTGTGAGATTTAGTTTATGACTTGAGGAACATCATTGGATGCATGGTACATGTTGGTTCATCAGGTATAATTGGTGAGATACATTGTTGATTAATATCTTGGTTTATTGGTATATGGTGTATGGCATGTTATGGTATATGATTGGTACATGATATGGTGTTGATGTACATGGTTGATGTGCATTGTTGGCACATGGTATGGTGTTGATGTACATGGTTGATGGTTGAGACATATGGTATAGATTATGGTGCACGGTTGATGCATGGTTTGGTATAGGTGTTGGTGCATGGTTGATGCACTTTTTATGGTACAGGTTGTGGTACACGATTGATGCTTGCTATGGTACATGTTGATGATTTGGTACATGCTTTGGTACATGGTTGATACACATATATTTTGATTGTATGTTGGTGATCTTGGTACATTTTTGGTAGAGGCATGT
>SNQJ01S0166621.1:607-20959 GCA_010110895.2 Picea sitchensis | reverse complement strand
GGGAGGGGGGTGGGGGGGGAGGGCATGTGTTTTATATCTATGAAAAGAGTTAAAGGTGGGTGTTGAGACCTAATTTTGCACCCTTTCCCCTCCTCTCTCATCTCCCTATACCTTCGTTAAAAAATAATTCATTTTATGTTGGTTAATGTTGGTCCCTCAGTTATAAATGACTCATTTTTTTTATCATTATCTCTCTTGATTGATTCTTCACACCATCGATTTGTTTTTCTGAGGGATAATTACATGTCATTATTTGGTTTGAAGTAATTTTCATCAAATTTTCCATAGGTTGAGCTCGTGGAAGGTATAACATAGTTTTATATGCATAAAATAGTTGATTGCAAGAGCTAGGCAATTCTTGCAAAGGAACGCTAATTTTTGAAATCAATTTATAATTTAATATGTTATTTTAAAATTTTCAACCATTTGAATGGTGCATGCATACATGCGTGATCATATACAAGCACTTCCACACCAGATTACACTCAATTCCATCATTACACAACACCAGTTATGATCGTGAGAACTATCGCAGTTCATCATGGCCACTACAACTTGAATTGAGGGTTAAACAACATACATGTATCGGTTTTGATATGAAGAAATTTGCATTCATTGCATTATCGACATCAGAGATAATATTCCCACCATGGTTCCTCCTCGAGAATGATGCCAATTGAATAGAACCAAGCCATAAGGCCTGGAATTGTTCGAAGCCATACCTAAAATTAAAGACATCTTCGTAAATGCCGAGTGATATGATTTCATGTGCACAATTGAAGGACACCACACAGGCTTGGCTATACTCTTTGTGCATACATTTGATGGCTTCTAGACACTGCTTGGGGATTCTTGGATTCATGTCACAGAACACTTCATTGGAGCAACTTGCACTCTCCCTATTTGCGAGGAAAGATGGTTCAATAAAGGAAAGTTGCCTAACGATCTCTACAACAAATTCGTGTTTCCCGAGCACCAAGACCCCGACTGGAGCCAAGGAATCCCTATGGCATGGATAAAGGAAGACTGGAAAGGAGCTCTAATAACAATAAAAAGGTATATCATAGGTGAGGGTCAATTTAGCATTGTTCACTAATATCACCTTCATTTCCTTATGCATCTAAGTGGAGACAGAGAGATTAATTTACCATATTACCTACTTAAGAGCCTAACCAAAATGGCCAAGAGGGTTAAAGGTCACCCTGAATCTACTCACAGAAGCCTATACCATCAGGGATTGATTAAATTGCTGGTAACTTTCACTCTTGATGAACTTGAAATGCATTGGGATTATTTCTTGAAGTCCGTGGGATTGAAAGAACACGAGAAGGTGCCCAATTTGGAGAATGAAGGTGATGCAAGTGAGGAGGTTAGGGTTTCTCTAGAGCCTGTGAGCTCGATGAATCATGTCCAAACTGTAGTGAGTAAAGGGAAAGGATCAAAAACAATAAATACGCCCTTAAAAGAAAAAAATCCAGAAACCCCCTTGGAGGATTCCCCTCACATGCAATTGAGGTCTTCCATGAAAAAGGGGAAGAAAAAAAAAGTGGAAAAGTTTCCAGCGTGCATCCGCCTGCACTGGAAACACCACATAGGTCTCTGTTGTCCAACCACTAAGAGGAGGAGAAGAAAACCCCCATCGAGAAGCAACCTAATAAACCTGTGACTCGAATGAGAGGGTAAATCGGACTTGGTTCACGCAACAAGGAAGTAATTAAAGGGAAGGTTGTTCCTACAGAAGCTTTGCCTAAAACATATCCTCTAGCCAGACAGGATAGGAAAAGGAAGGGTGAGCAAAACATTGAATTTCCAAGCAAATCAAATAGAGAGACTAGAAATATGAATCAATTGAGGTTGAACTCCAAGGATATGTTCAATCCATCATTAAAATAACCCCATCCAATTCTGATCAAGGATGATGACAATCCTAAATTTGATAGTATGGAGGAAATGGAAGTCAACATCTTGATGGGAATGACAGTGAAAAAGGAGAAATCAAAGACTAGCGAGAATGAGGTTGCAGAAACACCATTTGTGACAATGAAAAAGGAGTATACTTTAGACTCCAGTCTATAGGGAATACAATATTATGGATTTAATCCTGAGTAAGATTCTATTGGCACCTCTCCACATGTAGGGGATCCTTGCCACATTTTACAAGAAATTAAACCAGAAATTAAAGCTGACATTGTGGGAGTACAGGGGTCCACTAAAGGAACTAAAGGGAAAGAGCCTACGGTTATACACAGTAATGATATGAGAACAAGAAGCAGAGCACTGGTTGACCACAAAAAGTATATCACAGAGCAAGATAAGAATAAGATGCAGTTTGAGGTCAAAACATAGAGGGTCGATGACAACCAACATGTGCATAAACTGAAGCTTCAAGTCCATACCTTGCAACATCACAACTAGGAATTGGATAAATTGTACTCTAGACTACGGAAGAAGTATCAAATACTCCAAAAGAAGCACCAGAAGACTTGCTTCTTTCTAAAGGAGATAATTTGAAGGAGTACCTAAATAATATGCCAACACATCTAGTTATCTCCCAGTTGGCCTCCAACAGTGTGCAAGGATACCAATACTCAATAAAAAACTTAGCTTTGTCACTCCTAGTCAGTTTTTGTCAAAGCTCAGTTCACTCCACCATATGCATCAATCTAGTTTTATTGATAGTAGCAGTTTTTAGTTGTTTAAAGTTCAAGAATGTTTAAATTAAGGCACAATAAATGGTCATTTGTGTTTGATATGAACCACTTCTTTTTTATTAAGTCAAATTCGAGGTATACATTATTATACTCCAACATTATTTTAGTTAATTCAATAAGTTTTTATCCAACTGATAGTGTAGAGTTAAGCCTTAGTTCCAGATGGGCGAGAGCCTCTACAACTTTGATAAATATGTAGTTTTTGTATGTTTTGAGGGTTTGGTTTTTTGGGAAGGAAAACAATACATCAAACAGGTTGAACATGTTCTATGATTGGATTAAAGATCTCTACCTAGTGAATATTCTCTTGATGACAATGTGTTTTTGTTCAAATCTATATATGTTTTTCTCTTATCTTGAATGCAAATTTTGATGTGTGCAAAGTACATTTCATTTTCCTTTCATCTATTGTATAACTCATCTTTACTGATATGCAACATGTAAAACAACTAATGCTTTGGTGAATATTTGGTTTTATTGCAACTTGTGGGATTAATTGTGTTTGGATACTTGTTCAATGCCTTGAAATACTATTTTAAGACTTAAACTTCTTGCAACATGAAATTCATTGAGTTGTTTGTTGTTCCCCTTTGTTCATCCCTCTATTGTATCACTTATCTGTTATTTGTGTGCCACTAGCCAAGGAGGACCCTCATCAATATCATTTTTCCATCCCAACCATGCTCTTGTCCTGGTAAACCAACCCTCCAACTGAACAACAAAATCAAATAATAAAAAAACCAACTATTCCAAACTTGAGGTGGCCTAGCTCTGCCCTTTAGCAGTCAGGTGCATACTTTAGGACCATCATCTTCTGGAACCATTGTTGGGGAACAGAGTAACAAAATATATTTCCCTGGGAGAATGAAAACGATCATATATTACCTTTTATGGTGAAAAAATATCATACACATTCAAACTGCCACCTTTCACCTGGCTACTCCACTGAGTAAAATTCACAAAAGAAATACTGGCTCCTAGAAAAGGAATCAAGAGATCCAAATATGAGCACATCAAAGCCAATAAGGCTCATCCTAGCCCTGAGAAGGACATAATAGTCTCTAAGCCAGAGAGAAAACTAAGAAAAACTACCTTAGCGCATAGATATACCTCATCCCTCAAGGGTAAAGTTTCACCTAAAGAATCTACCTTTCTCCACTATCATAAGCAGCTTGAATTTTTGATCTTTGAGAATCACATTTCCAAGGAATCCAAGATACCTTTAACCTCTACCTCTACTTCATCATCCAGTCTAGCATCCACCTCTGCATCTCCAATCAAACCTCATATTCCTATTTCCTAAACAATGGTTGTTAATAGGATGGATTCCATAATTGTTGCCAGATATGCAACCCTAGTTTTTCATGTAGGCTTACATGCACTCCCAACCACATATTACATGAAATATTTTCCAATATATAATGGGGAATGGGATGTCACAACTGAGGAACATCTGATAGACTTCTAAAACTTTCCTGACAACTTCAACATTGACTATGTATATGTGTGGATGAGATTGTTTGTACAGAGCCTGGATAGGGAGGTAAGGAAATGGTTTCAATATCTCCCTCCAACCTCCATTATAGATATTGATGTGATAGATGAAGCTTTCATAAATCAATGGGGAGATAGAAGAGATTATTTGTATTACATCACTGAGTTTGGGGCCCTTAAGAGAAAGAATGGTGAGTCTATTTCATACTTCACCAAGAGATTCAATAATATGTATAGTAGAATCTCAAATGAGATATGTTGGCCCTCGACCAAGTTTTGAGGAAACATTGGTCATGTTTGACCATTTTCGGGACTTCGACAGGATGATCGAAGATGGAGCGACTAGGCGGAGCTAAGATTGCAGGATCTCACTTGTTTTGTGGCCTTTTTGAGATTTTTAGGGTTTATGTAATGGGTATGGGATGTCATCCCATGGGTTTACCCATGTTTAGGACTTTTTGTAATGTATAAATAAGTAGAGAGGACTTAGAGCGAAGTCTGTCTAAGTTGGCTTCGTGCAAGAATATGTAAAGGTTGCTAAGTGTGAAGAGCAATTGTTGGCTTTTGTGCATACTGTGTGTTGAGACATGTAGAGCTAAGTGCAAGTGATTGTAAGAGGTTTTGTGCAGACAAAATGTGTAAGGTTCTGTGCTATCAAGGAGTTGGCTCTGTGCCTTGACCTAATTTTGAGGAAGGTGGATCTAGTGCGTTGTGCGCAGATCACCTGTCCAGTGCGAAGCTTAGCTCTGTGGCTTTGCACACAGGAGAAGACACATGTAAGAGATTTCTGACCAATAAAGAAGAAGAAGAAGAAGAAGTTTGTGGGCGTAGCCCCACACTAGGGTGAACCACGTATGTCCTGTGTTGATGTGCTTTGTGCAATGTTGTTGATGTTGTTTATGTGATTATTGGCTTAATGTTGTTGAGGTTAGGTATAATGAATGCCTCTGATATTGTAGCTTAGTTCTTAATGATGTGAATGAATGCTAGATATGAGCTGATTCTATGTGCTAAATGATTGGATGTGCTTAAATCTTGATTACTACTGCGCTAATCTGTAATAAGGGTTTAACCTGTGATGTGGATAAAGTTCAAAAACTAATGCATGCTATTGGCTAAGTTCTTTGTCAAGTGTTGTAATCACAGATCTGTGTCCCAGCTTGGTTGTAGACACATGAGTCCTACAACCCCCCCTGCCTCTACCTCGGGTGATATTTCATCTTCTTCGCAGGTGTTTCTGAAAGGGTTGATAGTCAGGGTTTTTTTTGTGCGTTGTTGAAGCGATGAACCCTGGGTCTGCCCCTGTGTCAACAAATGGTTATGTTGTCTGGACCTGAAACTGTGATTGCTGGGAACTGAAGAAAAGAGAAGGTTCTACGCGTAGATCTGTGGCTATAGTGCGCAGTATTCTACTTGACTTGTGAAGCTCTATGCTAAGAAAGAAACATGATCTGAAGAAAAGAGGTAAGATCTTAAAGCTTTGTGCTTTGGAAAACATAAGATAAGTGGAAATTTTTGCTTCGAAAGTATGAATCTAGGTATGTTTGATAGATTTTGTCCCAATATGAAAACTAGGGCACGGTTAGAAGAAAGAGTGGATCTGAATAAATTTGATAGAGATAGTGAAAGATATGTTATTCCTATGCATAGAAAGATTTTTTGGACTAACAAGTGGATGCAGGAACCTAGAAAGAATTTTTGCAGATTGTAGGTCCAACACGGTGATCCCAGTGTGCAGTACAGGAAAGGTTGGGGATCATTTAAAAGAAAGAGAGGACTGACACTGTGTTATAATTGCAAAAGGCCAGGACATATTGCCAAGGAATGCCCTGGTATATGTCCTATTTGTCTCTGTTGTAAAGCTATTGGTCTTGAGGTTTAGGATTGCCCTACAATGATTTCCAAATTTGACAAGATGAACATGAGAAAATAAAACTATAAAGAAGGACAAGAGGCTAAGGATATGTTAGAGAACCAGAAAGAATTAGAGACTATGTTATTACAGTTGAAAGAAGCATTGAATGATCATAGAGACGTCAATTTACCAGATATATTGAAAGAAAAGCAGTGCATAGAAACAAGAATGGGAGACTTCAACATAGACTATGTCTTGGATGACGAAACACATGTGAATATTATTCCAGAAAGAACTTGGGAAATTTTGGGAAAGCCTGCAATGATACCTTCATTGGGAAGGATAGGCCTGTTTAAAGGAAAGATGATAACCCTATGTGGAAGAGTTACTAATATACCTATGAGTGCCCATGGAACATCGACTGAAGAAGAATTTGAAGTCATTAAGTTAGTTGAGAGAAACGCCCCCTTTTCAATTTTGTTAGGAAATACTTGGATTGAAAAGGACCAGATCAGAAGGAAAGAAGAGGAGGAAGCTACATAACAGAAAAAGAAAGAATTAAGGGACTTCATAGCTAGAAAGATAGAGTGCCTAATAGAAGAACAAGAGGATAATTCGAAGCAACAGAGGGAAAGAGAAGTACTTGTTGAAGTTGAAAGAACATAGCAAGGTTTGAAGGACCTATCCATGCAAGAAAGAAAAGCACCTACCCTAGAGTTAATAAGAGAAGAAGTACTACCTTTGCACCCTTTAGAAGAACATAAAAAATGCAAAGCTGCTAGACTAAGAGGAAGTAAGAATAAGAATGGAAAGAGGAACCCAAAGACTCAAATCACAGGAAAGAAGGAAAGAAAGCTCAACAAGAAAAAAGAAAAGTTAGAAAAACTGCAGGAAGTTCCAGAGAAGACTTTGCAGAAGGCAGGCTTGCATAACTTGAACCCCGCCAGAATAGTAGAACAACGTAGAATGGTACTTCGCCATGGCGAAGCTATATGACCATTGGAGGCATCCCGACCATTAGAATGACGCTCCAGAATGGATAGAAACACAGTTATTGACGAAAATACCGGCATTGGATCGTTGGGACCGCACCATAACGACCCGATTCGTATTGATTGAGGAATTCCTTCCCATTGGATGAATCTGTTACGATGATGCATATTTAACTTGTCGAATGTTGCACTGGGACCACTTTTTGTAAACCGATATATCCAAGCTAACAGAGAATTGATTCCATACCACGTTGTGTTGTCTAGACCTCGTCGTCCGTTTGATTACCTTGCTTGTCCGTTCGAATACTCGTTTTATTTTATTACAAGTGTGAATGTTGGGCGAACATAGTGCACTAGAGAAGTATGTGGAGGATATTTTGATTGACCTCATGGATAAGAAGGTCATGTCTATAGGAATACAGGAATTGTCGAATGGTAGATTGCAAGCATCCCCCTCGACTAGACGTCGGTCTCGTCGAACCGCGACTGAGAAAAGAAGAAAGCACCGTGATGATCTGGCTAACATGAAACAGATCCCATCAGTATTGCTTGACTACATCCTGCCTTTGGCTGGCGTGGTTAACCACGACAGCATCCCGTGTGATTTTGAGTACACAATGATCACTGTGTACATCCCGAAGGGGATCCACACAGTTGGACCTTAGTTAGGACACATCCCAACTTTGAATATCAGTGACTTCAACCTTGGAGACTGAAAGAACTAGGTGATGCTTGCGCCACATAGGTACCTGATGAAGATGACTGGGAAGAAGCACAAGATAGTTCCCCAGCCGTGGATTAATGAGCTCGTGTGATCAAAAATCCTGAACATAATGAAGATCCCCCACTTCAGTCGACACCAAGAGGTTAATGATTGCATTAAACTCCTCATGTTGTGCTACCATGGAGGATATCTATGGCTTGATAGGCGCGTCAATGTGGATCTGGCATTGATCCATCTCATTACAGGACTGAGCATGCAGGGACCAGACCCTCAGCAGTTCTACCTAGGGAAGGCTTCAGATCTCTCCTTGGCCCAGCATATAAAAAGAGGCTATGGTGATGTAGAGAAGGGAAAGTGAGGCTACAAGGTAGCCTCCATCCAGGATGGCGCAATGAACCTTGCTTTCCAACTGATCGTTGGCAAGCTCGTTAGAAAGAACTGATCAACACAAGTCACAGGGTTCGTAGTGGACCTCACACGAAAATGTGTAGAAGGAATGCAGATGAATTGGGAGAGTTACCTTGTCAACGAGCTGGAAAAGGACTGTCACGAAGCACAAGATCAAGGGTATGAGTTTCAATTTAGTTGTCTATTGGTACCAATCACATTTGTTTCTTGGAAAATACTAGAAGGAGAATCCTTCCCAGAAGTCGAGCCATCAGAATCATTGGCCACAAGGTTCTCCACTTTGTGGTACATGAGTGATATGGTGAAGCAGTGGCAATCGAATGTGGTGCTCCACGCTTAGTACCTAGAACTAAAGCATGCCATTCAATCATTCCCACGGATGACCCAAAATACTTTGCATCAATATAGGCTGCTAGCGATGTTACGCGCATACCAACACTTCATCTACATAATCGTGCTCAGAGATGAAAGTAAGAAGGAGATGCAGTCTTATTATAAATTGACCGATGAAGACATGGAAGAGATCACTAAGGAATGGCCAACTAAATTCTGTGTACTGGTCAAAGATGCAGAAGTCTCTGACCCCGACATCATCGAAAGTCCTTTGGTCACCCATGCTGAGTATGATGGACAAAGAAGCGTAAAGAAAAAGAAGAAAAGGGAGAAAGTGCAGGACATATAAAGTGATAAGAAGGACAACGCATTGGAGGAAAGTAGGCATGATTCACTTGCAAGAGGAGGAGGAGATGATGTGAACCAAGAGGAAGGATGGGAAGAAGGATACAAGCAAGAAAAATTCAAAGTTACACCATCGAAGGATCCCCTTACAGACCTCGAGACATCGAATAAAAGGAAGGTTTCTATGCAGAAACCCTCAGCACAGAAGATGACCCGAGCCAACAAGCCTCAGTCGAAGAATGTGCTCACCGTGGATGATGTAGATCTCATCATCAAATCCGTAGAAGACGCTTCAGAGGATATCCTGCAGAGACATGAAGTGAAGAAAGAAACATTGTATGAGAGAATAGAGAAGGAGCTCAAGGATATACAACAAGATATCCATTCGAGTCGTGCAGTACCTATTGCGCCTTCTTCAATAGAAAGTGTAGAATTGGGGGATGATCCCACCCAATTATGGAGGCTAACAGATGAAACTGAGGCTTGACTCCGTCGAGTACAAGAAGAAAAGGAGCAGGCCACAGAGACCTTGAAGTAAGAAAAGGAGGCCTTAGAGAAACTTCGAGTTGCACAGCAAGAGAAAGATGAAACTAGGGAAATGTTCGAGGAATATAAAGAGAGGATGCAGAAATAAAAATACCAACTGCTCACAGAGAATATTTCGATCAAAGAGGAATTAACTAAAGCACTTCGCTCTGTGTCGGGATTGGAACAAGAGGAAGAAGAGTTCGTTGAGATGCAAGTAGGGAATCTCGTTGAAGCCATTAAGCAACTTCAAGAAAGGGTAATGGAGCTAGAGATCCAAGCAGTATCGAGCACTCTGCAAGAAGTGCACGATCAGAGGGAAGAAGTTGCTAGGAATGCAGTAGAAAGAATAAGGGAACTTGCCTTAGAGTGTAAGAAACTGAATGATCGAAGTGCACAGACCTATGAGTTCCTTGCAAAATATCCAGAGCTGAGGAAATTGGAAGCACAGCTCCAGGAAGCGAAGCAACAGGCGTCTACCGTGCAAGCACAGTTGAAGCTACTCACTGTAGTTGAGAAGATGAAAAGATCACAGGAACAGTGCGCAGTTCAGCAGCAGGTCACTGCCATCCAAAGAAGAGTTATGGATATTACACAGAGGCTCCATCCGGTGAAAAATGAAGCCTGTACGCTTTTTGAAGAGATTTAAGGACAAGGCTCATAGCTGGAACAAGTAGTTACAATAGTGGAACAACACTTGGAAGGATCTGTCACCAAGCAAGTAATTCAGGAGTTCACCGAGCAGGAGGCTCTAGTGAAGTAGTATTGCCTAGACCTGAGTGACTCGGGACGAGTCACAAATGAGTGTTGGGGACATGTTGGCCCTCGATCTAGTTTTAAGGAAACATTGGTCATGCTTAGCCATTTTCGGGACTTCGACAAGCTAGTCAAAGATGGAGCACCCAGGCAGAGCTGAGATCGCAGGACCTCACTTGTTTTGCGATATTTTTGGGATTTTTAGAGTTTATGTAATGGGTATGGGATGTCATCCCATGGGTTTACCCATGTTTAGGCCTTTTTGTAATGTATAAATAATTAGAGAGGACTTAGAGCGAAGTCTGTCTAAGTTGGCTTTGTGCAAGAATATTTAAAGGTTGCTAAGTGCGAAGAGCAGTTGTTGGATTTTGTGCATACTGTGTGTTGAGACTTGCAGAGCTAAGTGAAAGTGATTGTAATAGGCCTTGTGAAGAAAGACTGTGTAATTCTTTGTGCTATCAAGGAGTTGGCTATGTGCCTTGACCTAATTTTGAGGAAGGTGGATCTAGTGCGTTATGCACAGATCACATGTCTAGTGTGAAGCTGGTCTCTATGGCTCTATACACAGGAGCAGACACATGTAAGAGATTGTTGACCAATAAAGAATAAGAAGAAGAAGTTGGTGGATGTAGCCCCACACTGGGGTGAACCACGTATATCCTGTTTTGATGTGCTTTGTGTGATGTTGTTTATGTGATTATTTGCTTAATGTTGTTGAGGTTAGGTATAATGAATGCCTATGATATTGTATCTTAGTGCTTAATGATGTGAATGAATGATAGATCTAAGTTGATTCTATGTGCTAAATGATTGGATGTGCTTAAATATTGATTACTACTACGCTAATCTGTAATAAGGGTTTAACCTGTGATGTGGATAAAGTTTAAGAACTAATGCATGTTATTGGCTAAGTGCTCTGTCAAGTGTTGTAATCACAGATCTGTGTCCCAGCTTGGTTGTATACACCTAAGTCCTACAACCCCCCCTGCCTCTACCTCTGGTGAGACTTCATCTGCTTCGTAGGTGTTGCCAAAATGGACGGTAGTTAGGGTTTTTTCGATGCGTTGTTGAAGTGTTGAACCCTGGGTCTGCCCCTGTGCCAACAATATCAAACCAACTTAAGCCTCTTCCAAGATCACTTATGCCAATGCATTTGATGTATAATTATCCATTCTGTTGAGGGAGAGAATATCCACCACCTTGTTGTCCATGAAAGAAGAAGACATTAAGGTTGAGTCCAACATCTTAACATCGAACATGTTAAGGACTAGATAGGATAAAGACAAGAAGAAACAAAGGGAGGATTCCCCTACCTCCTCTAACCTAGCCACATCTGATCCCAAACTTGATGAGATGACCAAAACTTTGAAGGATTTGACATATGAAATAACTAAGATAAAATGGGAATCTAAGTAACCAAACAAAGCTTTTCAAGGGTCTGGGAATATAAATCCAAAACAATTTAGGAGGTCGAATGATGTCCCTCAGATAATGCAGAGAGAGAGGAGGAATGATGACAATCAAAGAGTAGTACCTCCTTTCCAAAACAATCAAACTGAGGAAATGGATGTAGATAGTGATGTTGTGATGATGCTACTGTACTTTTCAATGAAACAGATTTTTATACCGGTCACTTAACGCAGCAATATTATGAGGTAGCACAACTGTCAAATCATTTTGATATTGAGATAGGGTAAGAGGGATTTATTCAAGGCAAACCCCAAAATAAATATGATTTGAGGCCTAGAAATGGCACTGCCAAATCCTCCACCACCTCTGATCAGAACAAAAAAAAAAGAGGTTCCTCCCAAGCCTAATCCAAGTAAGGGTGCAGTGACTAAATCTCACCGGCCTCCTCCATCTAAACATGTTGTCCTTGAAGTGAAGGAAGCTAGCAGGCCAGAAGCATCTTTCAATCTAGAGCATGAGTTGAGAAAGATCAAGATACATGTACCTTTGTCGAAATTGTTGAAAAATGAGCCTTTCAAAAAATATATTATGAAGGTTATACAACCACCTACTTATGTTGTAACTTCTGATGTAATTAGTCTGCAGGATGAAAACCCATCCATTACTTTAGGCCCACACACTGAGGATGGATCTGATGCTTCTCCACCTTTCTACATATCTTTAAATGTCCATGACAAGATCCTACATAACTGTCTCATGGACTCGGGTGCCTCACACAATTTCATGCCTAAGGTTGTAATGGAGGAACTAGGTTTGGAGATCACCAAGCCCTACCAAGACCTTTACTCCTTTTACTCCAAAAAAATCAAATGTTTGGGATTAATAAAAGATATGGTAGTTTCTTTGGCACAACTATCCATGAAGAGTGTAGTGATGGACATCGTTGTGGTTGAAATCCCCCCAAGTTTGGTATGCTTTTTTCCATGATGTGGGCCAAGAAGGTTGGAGGATCATTACAAATGCACATCACATATGCTACCATCCCTATTTTCAAAGGAGAACATAGGAGAATATACATAGAGGTCATATTGTAATATATCGTCAATGACCATCAAAATCCAAGAAACCATCCAGTTTATGTTGTTGAGGATGAATTTGGGTCTTATTTTTTTCATTTAAACAATGATGAACCAGAAATAACAGTCAACAAATGTGAAAATCAGTCACAGACAGATCAACAGAACAAAGTATGGAAGATGTATTTCGATGGCTCTTCATCAAAGGACGGTTAAGGGGCTAGTATAGTCCTCATTTCCCCTGCATGGGAGGAAATAACGCTCTCTTATAAGATGTAATTTGAGACTACTAATAATATAGCTGAGTATGAAGCTCTGGTGCTATGATTGAGGGATGCCAAAGACATGGCCATTGATAGTTTGGCAGTTTTTGGTGACTCTGAATTAATTATTAATCAATTCAAAAACATCTATCAAGCTAAGCAACCAAGGCTCAATAAATATTGGAATGAGGTGCAGGACATGGTTGACAACTTATTTCTGGCATTTGACATTTCCTTCATTCCTAGAGAGGGAAATCAGAAGGAAGATTCTCTGGCCTTGGTTGTTTGTACCTTCATACCTCCGATTGGTCCAAATATCAAGTATCAAGTGGAATTCAGACATAGGACATCCATACCAGACAACAAAAAGAACTAAAAAGTCTTCAGTGATGACTTGGAGCTACAAGGATTTCTGCAGACCATTGAATAATTCTCGAGTCTCACAATAGATCAAGAGGGTGAATATGATGAATCATAAAATCAACAAACACCTCAGTTGTTGAACAAAGTGGCTGCCCACAACATTGTGGAAATTAAAATGAATCACATCCCCAGGGGTCTAGTGCCACTGGAAATTTTATTTGATAGATATGATGTTTCCAGAGAAGCTTCCATCAAAAATCAAGAAGAGGAAGTCATGGATTGCAACATTAGGACTACTGAAAATCCCAAAATAGTTAAACTGTCCAATGCACTCGTTGTAGAACAAAAGGACATGTATGTCAGCCTCATGGAAAATTTTGCTGATATTTTTTCATAGTCATATGAGGATTTGAAGACATTTGACACTGACATCATCCAAAACAAGATCCCTCTAAAGGTTAGTTTTAATCCATTCAGAAAAAAGATTAGGCAATTTAATCCAATGATGTTGTCCACAATTGAAAAAGAGATGAAACAAATGCTTGATGCCAAAATTATTGTGCCCTTTAGGTACTCGTATTGGGTGGTGAACTTGTTGCCCGTGAGGAAAAAGAGTGGGGGAATACACTTGTGCATTGATTTCTGAAATCTCAACAAGTGTTTTCTAAAGGAAAACTACCCCCTACCCAATATGGACCATATTTTGCAAAGGGTAGTAGGTTCCCACGTGATTTTTTTGTTGGATGGATACTTTGGTTATAACCAGATAGAAGTTTGTGAAGAAGACAAAGAAAACACAACATTCACCACCCCATGGGGGACATTCATGTACAAAAAAATGCCCTTTGGGATGATGAACCTAGGGGCCACCTTCTATAGGGATATGGACATAGCCTTTGTGGTGTAAAAATACAAATTTATGGTCATATATTTGGATGACATCACCATTTTCTCCAAATCAGATGATGAGCATTTACAACACTTTGAGCAGATTTTCCGAAAATGAAGAAGGTGTGGGATCTCTTTGAATCTCAAGAAGTCCCACTTTTTTGTGCTAGAAGGTAAGCTCTTAGGCCACATAATATCAGTAGGAGGAATAAAAATAGTCCCTAAGAGAGTTGATTCCATTTAGGAAATTGAAATTCCTAGAAATAAGAAGTTTATTCATTCTTCTATAGGCAGAATAAATTTTTTAAGGTGCTTTGTGCCAAACTTTGTTAGAATCATAAGGCCTATCACCAACATGCTGAAGAAATATGATGTTATTAAGTGGTCCCTTGAGGAAATATCAACATTCCAAAGGATCAAAAAAGATTTGGTTTAATCCCCTATGTTGGTCAGCCCTGACTATGCCAAAGAGTTATTTATCTTCTCCTGTGTTGGTCAACCTTGACTATGCCAAAGAAGGGCATGAACAACCCATATCCTTTTTTGTCAAATACCTCTAAGATGTTGAGCTGAAGTATGACATATTAGAAAAACAAGCCTATGCATTGGTCAAATCTTTGAAGACCTTCAGGTTGTATGCGTTACAGTCTAGCATAACAGCCTATGTTCCTAGCAGCAGTGTGAAAGAGATTCTGGTCCAGCCAGACACTGAAGGGAAGAGAGGGAAATGGATTGTAAAATTGTTGGAGTATGACATGCACATAAAACCCACCAAGTTGATTAAGGGACAGATACTTGCCAAGTTGTTATCAAATTCAAACTGTAAGGTGTTGGAATTGCATCAGACCTTCACCTAATCTGATGCTGCCATGACACAACCTGGACATGACAACATGCAGGTATCTGAAAACTACTCTTCTTCACCTTGGTATAGAGATGTTATTTAATTTTTGTAACATCTATAATGTCCACCATATTTTAAAAATACGAGGGCCAGGTCTCTCAAATTAAAGGCTATAAAATTCTTCATTTTAAATCAAAAATTGTGTTGGAGGGATCCTGTTGGCATCCTATTAAAATGTCTTGATGAAGATGAATGTAAACAAGTCACAACAGATATGCACAAGGGATTTTTTGGAGGACACCAACATTGGAAAGCCACATCCCTCAAGATCTTAAGGGCAGGATACTACTGGCCCACCCTTTTCTCTGATGTATTTACCATAGTAAGGGCATGCAATGAATGTTATAAGTTTGTAGGAAAACAAAAATTACACTCACTACCCCTAAAGCCTATCACTACCAGTGGCCCCTTTCAACAATGGGGATTAGATTTCATAGGTAAGATAAATCCACCCTCCAATGTGTAGCACAAGTGGATTCTCACTTCCATTGACTACTTTACCAAATGGATCGAGGCCATGCCCACCGAGAATACTACTGACAAGGTGATCATGAATTTCTTAGAGACCAATATCTTTTCCAGGTTTGACTTCCCTAGAAAGATTATAACAGACAATTCCCATGCATTCAAGTCCAAAGCCATGATTGAGTTATGTGGTAGCCATAACATTTCTTTAACACATTCCACACCCTACGACCCTCAGGGGAATGGGTTGGTTGAGTCATCAAACAAGACTCTCATCAAGATCATCAAGAAATTGTTGACTGAAAACAAGAAATCTTGGGACTCTAAACTTAAGTATTCCTTGTGAGCTGATAGGATCAACACCAATAGATATTTTGGAACCTCACCATTTCATCTAGTCTATGGGATAGACGTTGTCTTCCCTACCCAACACAGTCTACCAGTTCTAAAATTTTTACAGGAAGAAATTGAGGATCCAAATGACATCCAGAGGAGAATGTTTTAGATTATATAGGTTCAAAAAAATATAGAAGCACTGAATCAAACAATTGAGGCATACCAAAGCAAGATCAAATCAACGTTTGACAAGGAAACCAAGAAGAAGATATTTCAAGAAGGCGACTTGGTCTTGAGGTGGGATGCCATAAGGGATGAGAAGCCTAAGCATGGTAATTTCAATAACCCTTGGTTTGGTCCTTTTAAGGTGGTTGAGGTTCTAGACAATAATACAATTTTTTTACACAATCTAGATGATACTAAGATCTTTGGAGGCCCATTAAATGGGGGCTTTCTGAAACACTATTTTCCTTGAAAGAATGAAGGAAGGTACCTCTTGTACCATAGTTTCTTTTATTTTTCATTTGCATTTGATTAGTTACTTTATGTGTGAATAAAGACTATGTATACCAACAAATGCATTGAGGTGTAATTACAGTTTTGAATTCCAGAGATACATGGCTGAGAGACAGAAGCAGATGTACATGGCTGGCAGACAGAAAAAAAGGTAAGAAAAGGAAGGTGGGAGAAAGTTATTGAGTTCCAAGGCATTGATCTACTATTCTCAGCACCCCACAGGGGGTGTTGTCCCCAGTTGAAGCCAATGTTGAGACCTAATTATGCACCCCTTCCCCTCCTCTCTCATTGCCCTATACCTTCATTAAAAAATCATTCATTTTATGTTGATTAATGTTGGTCCCTCATTAGTAAATGACTCATTTTTTTAGCATTACCTTTATTGTTTGATTCTTCACACCATATTTTTGTTTTCTTGAGGTATAATTACATGTCATGATTTGATTTGAAGTAATTATCATAAAAGTTTCCATAGGTTGAGATCATGGTAGGTATAACATAGTTTTATATGAAGAACATAGTTCATTTCAAGAACCAAGCTATTCTTGAGAATGAGGATTGGTGCGCTAATTTTTGAAATCATTTTATAATTTAATATGTTATTTTAAATATTTCAACAATTTGATTGGCGCCTACATACGTGTGCGATCATAGACAAGTGCCTCCATGCCAGATTACACTCAGTTCCATCATTACATGACACCAATTATGATCATGAGAACTATACCAATTCATCATGGCCACTACAACTTGAGGGTTAAACAACACAGAACTATCAGTTTTGATATGAATAAATCTGCATTCATTGCATTATCGACATCAAAGCTACTCTTCCCACCATGGTTCCTCCTCGAGAATGATGGAAATTGAACAGAACCAAGACACAAGCCCTGGAATCGTTCGAAGCCATACCTGAAATTAAAGACATATTTGTAAAGGCCGAGTGGTATGATTTCCTATGCACATTTGAAGAACACCACACAGGCTTGGATATGCTCTTCATGCATACATTTGATGGCTTCCAGACCCTGCTTGGGGATACCTAGATTCATGTCACAAAACACTTCCTTGGAGAAGCTTGCGCTCTCCCTGTCTGCATGGAAAGATGGTTCAAGAAATGAAATCTTCCTCTCGATCTCTGCAACAAATTCTTGTTTCCCGAGCACCAAGACCCCGACTAGAGCCAAGAAATCCCTATGGCATGGATAAAGGAAGACTGTAAAGGATCCCTAACAATAGTACAGATGTATATCACAGGTGAGGGTCGATTCATCATTATTCATTGTTATCACCTTTGTTTCCTTATGCATCTAAGTGGAGACAAAGAGCTTAATTTTCCATATTTCCTGCTTAAGAGCCTAACCAAAATGACCAGGAGGGTTCAAGGTCACCTTGAATCCGCTCACAGAAGCCTTTACCATCGAGGATTGATTAAATTGTTGGTAACTTTCATTCTCGAGGAACTTGAAATTCCCTGTGATGATTTCTTGAAGTCTGTGGGATTGAAATAACGGGAACAGATGCCCAATTTGTAGAACGAAGGTGATGCAAGAGAGGAGGTTAGGTTTTCTCCAAATATTGGGAGATCAATGAATTTTGTCCAAACCACAAAGAGTAAAGGGAAAGGCCCTAAAACAAGAAATACACCCTTGAAAGAAAACACGCTAGAAACCCCCATGGAGGATTCCCCTCACATGAAATTGAGGTATTCCACAAAAAAGGGGAAGGAAAAAAAATTTGGAAAAGCTTCCAGCATGCACCCACCTACATTGGAAACACCACAGAGGTCTCTGTTGTCCAGCCACTTAGAGGAGGAGCAGAAAACCCCCATCGAGCTGCAACCCAATAAACCTCTGACTCAAATTAAGGGGAAAATTGGACATGTTTCACGCAACAAAGAAGTAATTAATGGGAAGGTTGTTCTTGTAGAAGATTCTCCTAAAACATGTCCTCCATCCAAACAAGATAGGAAAAGGAAGGGCGAGAAAAACATTGAATTTCCAAGAAAAACAAATAGAAAGACTAGAGTTACGAATCAATTGAGGATAAACTCCAAAGCTCTATTCAAGACATCATTAAAATACCCCCGGCCAATTATGATCGAGGATGATGAAATTCCCAAATTTACTAGTATGGAGGAAATGACAGTCAACGTCCTGAAGGAAATGACAGTGAAAAACAAGAAATCAAAGTCTAGCGAGAATGAGGCTACAAAAACACCATTTATGACAGTGAAAAAGGAGTATCCTTCAAACCCAAGTCAATAAGGAATATAGGATTATGGATTTGATCCTGAGAAAGATTCTATTGGCACCTTGCCACATGCAGGGGATCCTTGCCACAATTTGCAATACATTAAACCAAAAATTAAATCCAACATTGTGGGAGTACAGGGGTCCACTAAAGGAACTAAAGGGAAAGAGCCTAAGGTTATACACAATCATAATACGAGAACAAGAAGCATAGAATTGGTTGACCACAACAAGTATAACACAGAGAAACATAAGAAGAAGATGCAGGTTGAGGTCAAAACAGAGAGGGTCGATGAAAACCAACAAGTGCATAAACTGAATCTTCAACTCCATACCTTGAAACATCACAACCAGGAATTGGAGAAACTATACTCCAGACTGCAGAAGAAGTATCAAAGACTCCAGAAGAAGCACCAGAAGACTTGTTGATTTCTAAAGGAGATAATTTGAAGGAGTACCTAAAGAAGCTACAAACACATCCAATTATCTCCCAGTTGGCCTCCAACAATGCACAAGGATACTAGTGCTTGATACATAACTTAGTTTTGTCACTCCTAGTCAGTTTTTTTCAAATCTTAGTTTACTCCAACATATGCATCATCCTAGTTTTATTGCTATTAGTAGTTTTTAGTTGTTTAGCATTCAAGAATGTTTAAATTAAGACACAATAAGAGGTCATTTGTGTTTGATATGAACCACTTATTTTTTATTAAGTCAAGTTTGAAGTATACATTACTATACTATAGAAGTATTTTAGTTAATTCAATAAGTTTTTCTCCAACTGATAGTGTAGAGTTAAGCCTCAGTTCCAGATGGATGAGAATCTCTACAAATTTTATAAATATGCAGTTTTTGTATGTTTTGAGGGTTCGGTTTTTTGAGAAGGAAATCAATACTTCAAACTGGTTGAACCTGTTCTATGATTGGATTAAATCTATCTACCTGGTGAATATGCTCTTGATGACAATGTGTTTTTGTTCAAATCTGTATGTGTTTTTCTCTTATCTTGAATGGAATTTTTGATGTGTGCAAAGTACATTTCATTTTCCTTTTAGCTATTGTACAACTCATATTTACTGATATGCAACATGTAAAACAACTAATTCTTTGGTGAATATTTGTTTTTATTGCAACATGTGGGAGTAATTGTGTTTAGATACTTGTTTAATGCCTTGAAATACGATTTTAAGACTTAAACTTCTTGCAAAAGATAATTCATTGAGTTGTTTGTTGTTCCCTTTTGTTCATCCCTCTATTATCTCACTTATATTTCATTTGTGTGCCACCATCCAAGGAGGAACCTCATCCATATCATTTTTCCAACCCAACCATGATCTTTTCTTGGTAAACCAACCATCCAACTGACCAACAAAATCAAATAATAAAAAAACCAACCATTCCAAACTTGAGGTGGCCTGGCTCTACCCTTTAACAGTTAGGTGCAGACTTTAGGACCAACAGTGGGGAGAGTGGGGGAGAGAGGGGGATATAGGGAGTGAGAGAGATGAGGTTATATACAAGAGGTAAATATAGAATTGGATAGAGATGGATTGTTTGAGAGTGTGATAGGGTGGGAGAGGAATACTAATAGGAGGGGTTAGAGAGAGAGGTGGGAGAGAGAGTGAGAGTGATACTAACAATAAGGAGAGAGAGAGAAAGAGGTGGTATATGTAGGAGACAAAGAGGGTAGAGATAGTGGGAGGGAGGGACAAAGCAGAAGATAAAGTAGGAGAGAG
>SNQJ01S0166620.1:9011-20959 GCA_010110895.2 Picea sitchensis | reverse complement strand
CACCTAACCAGAATTTGACATCTTGAATGAATTGAGGAATATTTGTGTCAAGATTCCCTTTCTTCAAGCCATTAAGAATATTCCAATCTATAGTAAGGTAGTCAAAGAATTGTGTATTAAGAAGCCAGGTAGGAAGCAAAAGGACCCTCCTACAGTACATTTGATAGGAGAAATTTCTGAGTACATATCAGAGCAGCCTAAGGTAGCAAAATATGGGAACCCAGGAAACCCCGTAGTGACCATAACCATGAATGAGGTCTCCATTAGAAACAATCTCATAGACCTAGGGGAAACCATCAATGTTATGACTGCTACTACCTTGGAGAAATTACATCTAAAACCTCTTCTTAGACCTACCCCAACCATTTTAGAATTAACAGATAAGACTAGGGTTATACCTGAAGAAATTCTAGATGATATCATAGTTACTTTAGCCTCATGGGAGTACCCAGTATACTTTCTTGTCGTCCACTCAAAAGACCCTACCAAAGGCCATCCCTTTATCTTGGGAAGACCTTGGTGAGCCATATCCAATGCATTTATTGGCTGTAGAGAGGGAGAAATGGTCATCTGAAATGGATTTTCTATCCAGAAACTCACGATATACCCTCCAACCCAACCTATCATGGAGAATCTATGGTGGCTTGAATTTCCATACGAGAATGAGGACTGAAAGAACCTGTATTTCCAAGTGACCATGCCTGGGCACTTCATGAGCACACAACGAAAAATGTGTTGAACCAGTTCATTTCTGCTATCAAGTGTGTTGATTTTCCACAATCGTTTCCCCAATTTGAGTACTTATTTGGGGAATAATTTTAGGAACAATTGGACCCATCCATTTTTTCTTCGACATCTTTTATCTTCAATATAGATGAGTCTGCCACATCTTATACTATGCCCTACGAGATTAGTCTAGGGAAATTTTTACATATAAACTCTGGGCTAGATACAGAGCAACAAAAATAATTAGTAAGTATCCTTAAAGAACAATCAGGACCATTCTCCTGGGAATACACTGACATGAAGGGTATACACCCTGACACATGTATCCATCACATATATACCTAGGGGGACGTAACACCTGTTGGGCAACCCCAGATAAGGATGAACCCAACACTCAAAGATATAGTAAAGGAGGAGATCCAAGAGTTATTAAATGTCAGATTTATTTATCCCATCTTTGACAATAAGTGGGTGTCCCCTCTTGTAGTGGTTCCAAAGAGAGTGACTGGGAAATGGAGAATTTGTGTTGATTTCTGGGAGCTCAATAAAGCCACTCTGAAGGATTACTTTCCTCTTTCTTTCATCGACCAAGTTTTGGATACCCTGTTTGGAAAGAAGTATTTCTCCTTTTTAGATAGGTATAGCGGGTACAATTAAATTCTCATAGAACCCGAGGATCAATACAAGACAACCTTTACTTTCCCTTGGGGAACCAATGCCTATAGGGTCTTACCATTTGGATTGTGTAATGCTCCTGCCACATTTCAACGAGCAGTACTAGGGATATTTGCTGATCTTATTCATGATTGTGTGGAAGTTTACATGGATGACTTCACAGTTTATGGCAACACTTACCAGGAAGCCTTAGATAACTTAGAAAAAGTTCTTATCAGATGCCAAGAAATGAACCTGTCTCTAAGTCATGAAGAATGTAAAATTTTGTTGAGTGAAGGAGTGGTTCTAGGACATGATGTTTGATCTAAAGGGATAAAAGTCAATCCTACAAATATTGAGGTCATCGTTAGACTTCCACCCCCCAAAACTCAGAAAGAGGTGAGAAGATTTCTTGGACATGCCGGATATTACCAGTGGTTTAGTGAAAATTTTACAAAGATTGTTTCACCCATGTTTGGATTGCTAATAAAATATGTTGATTTTGTTTGGACTGAGCAGTGTGAAACTACCTTTGAAACCTTGAAAGATAAGTTGTCTATGGCACCAGTTCTTAGAGGGCCCAATTGGAATCTCCCATTTCACATGTCTACTGATGCCTATGACACCAGAATAGGAGGAGTATTAGGGAATAAAGAGGACCAACAGTCCTATGCCATTTATTTTGTGAGAAAGAACTTGTCCCTTGCCGAGCTAAAATACACAGTTACCGAGAAGGAATTCTTGGCAGTAGTTCATGCTATCAATAAGTTTCATCATTACATTATAGGTTACGAAGTATTTGTACATACATATCATTCCACCATTATATTTCTCATGAATAAACCCATAACTAATGGCCGAGTGACTAGGTGGCTCTTGCTATTGCAAGAGTTTAACATCACCATTCTTGACCAACCTGGAAAGGAGAATTTGGTATCTGATTTTAATTCACGAATAAAAAATGAGGATGATGACATCCCCGTAGATGATAGTTTCCCAAATGAGAACCTTTTTTCCCTCTCTGTAAATACTTTGTGGTTTGCGGATATGGAAAACTATATGGATACTAGGAAGTTACCGTGTCATTTTTCACCTCATGAAAAGCATAAAATTATCACACAAAGTGATAATTACTCTTGGGTTGGCCATGAAGTTTTTCATACAGGTCTTGATTTGATTATTCGTAGATGTGTCCGAGAGGATGAGGTACCAGAAATACTACGAAGTTGTCAAGATGGACCATGTGGTGGCCATTTTTCTGACAAGCATACAACATATAAGGTGTTACATTCAGGTTACTATTGGACTAGCATTTTCAAATATGCTGCCAAGTATGTGAGAATTTGTGATAGATTCCAAAGGATAGGAAGACCTAAGTCAGCTGAAAAAATTCCCTTGCGTGACCAAGTTATGATAGAACCTTTCGAAAAATGGGCCCTTAACTTTGTAGGACCAATTTCACCCATGTCTCGTAAGAAGAACTATATTTTGGTTTGTAAGGACTATGTCACCAAGTGGGTAGAGGCAAAATCCCTATTTAGGGCTACAAAAAATCTGTTGTTGAATTCATTTATGAAGAAATATTTACCCGCTTCAGTGTCCCTCATGAAATTGTTACAAACCAAGGCACTCAATTCACTTCCAAGCTGATGAGAGAGCTAACAGACAAATATGAGATTAAACATTGTAAATCTTCTCCATACCACCCGCAAGCTAATAGTTAGGTAGAGTCTACAAACAAAGTTCTCGAATCTATATTAACCAATACTATTCAATTACATCACCGGGATTGGGCTGATAGGCTTCAAGAGGCTTTGTGGGCTTACTGGAATACCTGGAGAAACACCACCAGACATACCCCTTATGAGCTAGTGTACGGGAAACAAGTACTTCTACTAATAGAATTCCAAGTAAGGACCTTCCGTATTGCCACATAATTGGGATTAAACTTAGATGAGGCTCAGAAACAACGAACCCTACAATTGAATGAGTTGGATGAGATCATGCAAGATGCCATCCAACAAATAATGTTAGTCCAAAACCAGAGGAGCAAGTGGCATGATAAGTTTATTAAGAAGAAACACTTCCAACCTAGGGATTGGGCTTTGTTGTTTGATTCCTGATTCAAAACCTTCAAAGGAAAACTCACCACCCAGTGGTTGGGTCCTTACGAGGTAGTCAATGTATATGGCAATGGAGCTGTGAAAATCAAAACAATTGACGATGGACAAGTCTCCTTCGTAGTAAATGGACACCTACTCAAATTTTATCATAAGCCCATTTCCAAAGAAGACTTTCTACAAGTCATGTCAACTGATAAGGCATTGGCCTTAGTAGATGGGGAAATCCCCCCTTGTTCTTGAATGTTTTCTGAATTTTCTACTGTACATATGTAAACAATTTTGAATTTTGTTGATAAGAAATTCTAGATATTTATGTAGGTATTTATTTCACCAGGAGTAGACAGTTTCAAGGAAATATAAAATAAGGATTTTTCTTCAAAACATTGTTACACTTTAACCTTGTTGTCTACTAAGCATCAAATGAATATTGACTTCTTTTTAAGGCGTTTTAAAAAGCAATTGCTCTTGAAAATATTCACCACTATATAAGGAAGTTATACCGTAACCATCAAGCTTAGAGGTCTCTTGTACAGTTTTCCCAAGAAACCTGGGTAAGTGAGTAAAGTATGTTTATTAAAAAGTAACAAGGAGGTTTGATTAGTGGTTAGTCATGAAAACATCACAATAAATTACAAAAGAAGAAAGTGAGTTGAGTCTAGAGATACCTTTATGTTATTTCTCAATGGTACCATCCACTACACACTAAATAGCTTGATTATATCATATATTTAGATAGGCCACTTCGCTTAAGTACCCCTTACATCAAGACAATCACTAAGGAACATAACGGAAAGTCATCCTCTAACATAAATACCATCCCAATTGAAAAAAGAAAGAAAAAGTTGTTTTAAGAGCTGTTGCCTCATCTTCTTGCATAAAACAATCTTATACTAAAATCTTAAAAGATGGAGGGACAATCTTTGAGGGTGTAAGAGGCTAACCCACCGAGATACTAAATAGGTCTGCTGGAAGCAAGTATAGGCCTATGGTATGACTAGGTAAACCCGCCAAAGTACTGAACAAGCTTGCTAGAAGTGGGGCATTCTACCTAGCGAGGATGGTAATCTGACAAAAAATAATTAATAAATTTAAACTTGTCCTGATGTACGACATTACTTGTAGACAAAGATGACATGAAGTATGTATTGTTAAGCTAAGGTTAATGAACTCCATAAAATTTTCATTGGGAACTAACTCTGAGAATATCTTGAAACTCTCTTGCCTAACTCTTCTTATCTATATATAGGATCTATTATCCTATAGGTGGGGCCATCTTTTAACCATCTCGTCAGACCAATCTGTGAAATTTATCTCTACACTTAACAAGCTATAAATCTTCGGCTATTGGGAGAACTGAATGGTTTCCTATATTTTTGATTATGAGGTGTCACAATACTTAGGTGTGGGGGAGGGGTTCATGAGTTGACAAATGATCATTGCCTAGAGAAGTAAATATTTGTAAAAAATTATGTATTGTTTTCATGATACAGGTTATTACATCAACAATCATTTTATTTTTGAAATGCTAAATTCCATGTGTGTTATAAATTACTGTACATGTCCTTAACATACCACTTTATTGGTTTATTTTCGTTACAAGTTTTTCATAGTAGGATTGAAATTACATCTTCTATGCGAGTGGATTGAGTAAGCATGGTGGAAAAATCAATAATAATGGAACACTCTGCCTCTTCTCTTAATCAATGTGACTGTCAAAACCATTCCAAGATTGCAGGCTATACAATACAGGAGGTAAAAATTCATTTAGCACAGAGGTACCATATGGAGTGTCGTATGAAGTGTTGTATGAGGTGCCGTATGAAGTGTCTTATGAAGTGTCGAACTAAGTTCCATATGAAAATATACACCAGTAACTATCCACAATTTCAGGTAACCAGGAATCAATTGCATTTAATTGAAGTAGTTCATGGAAATCAAGATTAAAGATGCAAACCTTAGACATTTTCATGATCAAATGTCCAAGTCAAAATATTTGGACATTGATCTAACTTCTTATCATTATTATATCCCCCAAAAACATGCCTTCAAATTCGAATTCGCTCACACATGGCAACTCGTGCGTGCATGTGTGCAACCAATTTCACCCTAGGCACACTAAAAAATGGAATTGGGTTATCTCATTATTCCTCACACTCACCTCTACTCATTCTGATTCCCCTTTGCTTATTTCATTCCTCTTTTTTAAACACACTGACCCTCTTCTCATTCTGATTCACCTCTATCCACATTTGTGCTCGGCCTTTATTTAAATCGTGCCATTCCTTGGCCCGATTTCCCTATCCTCAGTGAATTTATCCTTTTGACCATTCCTTCACACCATCACGATCCCCAAATGGTATGATTCGTCTTCCTACATAGACCTTTTCACCATCCCTGAGTTTTCACAGTGTAGGGAAGTATTTTTGCATGCAGGCTAGGGGCCATTTTTGTCCCACTTGCAGGGCCACGACGATGGAATCTCAATGCAATTTGCCCTCAGTTTTGATGGGAAGATAGCGTGCGTGGGGTCTCTCACCTTTGGGGTCTCATAGGAATCCATAGCCACAACCACGAAGCTTCCAAGAGTGGGAGATAGAGGGTTTAAAAACCACCAGTTGTTGCGGTCAAGCTATAACAGGATTTTTAAACCAGAATTTCAGAACATCTCTGGAGCTAAAGGATACTCCAAGGAGTGGAAAAAAGAGGAGATGATCAACCCTCTCATATTCATCACCAGGTTGATCACATGTGAAGGTATATATTCCACCTATAAAGCCTTTCACTTTCAATTGTTAGCTCACTTTCAGTTCAATAAACCATTTAATTTTCCCTTCTACTTGTTAAAGAGCTTGGAGAAGATGTCCTCTCAAGTGAGGAGGAATGTAACCAACCCCAAAAACAACCTCTTTCACCATGGAATTATCAAACTCCTTGTTTTATCCGAATTGGAGAAACAGGGGCAAACTTGGGATGAGTTCATTTACCAATTTGCAAACCCTCACTTGACAATCAAGACTAGCAAAAAGACTCTTGGTCTAAGGACTATTTCCCCATCCAAACCCCATTCTCCGAGGAATCCAAACCCTCCTACACAAGCCATTTATTTACCGGAACAAAAATCCAAGAAGCTTGTTGAAACCCCTGCAGCCTCATCGGGAAAAAAGACCAAGAAGCCTATTGTTAACCCCCCAATGCCTTCAATATCTCTTGATCCTAAATCCAAAAATCTACAAGAAGTGATTCAACAAGACTTTCCTATAGTTCCCACAAATAGGAGAGGAGTTAATCGGTTTGATAGAGGACCCTTTCGAAAGAGTACCTGGAGAACAAGAGGAAAACCTTATGCAAAATCCCTGACCACTCCGGATCCTATCCAAGTGTCCTCCGATCTCGAGAGTCCTCACAAAAGACTTGGAGAAGTATCTGCAGATGAATTGAAGCCTCAAAGGAAGACAAAATTTGAACCTACTTCTCCTCATCAACCCCCTACTACTCCTACCTCACCGATGCCTACCCCAAATACTAAGAATGATAGACTTTGATCATATTTCATGGGATCTAATCTTTCCTCCGAGATATCTGATCCTGCTCCGGCCATGGAGAAATTATAACAATAGAATTTTCAGATACTGCAACAATTGAAAGATAGGAAGACTATGGACACACATCTTCACCATGATAATGCAGTCCTCCAAGAAAAGGTGAATTCCCTTCAAAGGTTGGTTGATGAGATGACCAAAGCCAACTGCAACCTCAGGGCACAATTGAAGAAACACAAGGAGCATAAGACAAAATCTTCACGCCAAGAAGGAGAAGCTTCTAAAGCTGATCCTCCTCAACAAGCTTAGTCATGAGGGGAAATTTAGTTTTTTTTGCAGTGGGACCTGCAAAATATTAGTTGTGGGGGTAATGTTGGGCACATGATATGGTTAATTTAATGGCGATAATTAGATCCTTTTTGGCCGAATATGTATATGCATTTTCCTGTTTTGAAGAGTTTTGAAGAGATTTTGTGTTAAAACCACCATGATTCATACCAGGTATGCATGATTCATGTTTTATGATGGTTTTGAGTGTAATTTGCATGATTCATGTTTTATGATGGTTTTGAGTGTAATTGAACATGTTTTAATGGGATTTAGAAAACTAATTGCTGCCTGTAAAGTCAATGTGGAAAAATCGCGAACTGCTTTTGCATCCTACACTCCATCATCCTAATAATCTCATTCCAAGACTAAAACCATGTAATGCATTTGGCGCCTAATATCATATCGGGCAACCAACAATGGGGAGAATTAGAGACATGGGTTGTCTTCATGCTCATGGCCTCCAACCAATGAGCTTCTCATAAATCAATTTGGGTTGTTATGTTAGGCGATTATTATTCATTTTGTTTCTAGAAGTCACCGACGGTTAAGATGCATTGAATGCAATTTATCAAGCTTTTAGAGAAGGTCGAACCTTCTAGTGGTGAACCTCTCATCTTGTAAATATATAAATACCACCTCGCTATCAGACAAATAGTTAGGGAGGAGTTCAGATTAATAGTTAAGCTCTGTTTTGCCAATTCTAGACATATTTTGCTAAAAACTGTAAAGACTTCGCTTTTTTATTTCCAAATGTTGAAATCAGTGTTAATTGAGCCCGTATTTTCCTGAAGAGCAGCCATGACTTGATAGGGGCCCACTAGCATTCTGGGTGAATATCTAGTTAGTTTTCTTGTGAATTTGAGTAGTGTAATCGTCATTTTGTTTATTTCATGTACATGAGTTTCCATTATGTTTATTTACTATATAAATTGTCGTTCATAATCTAATTAGTTTAGTTCAGTTTTGTAGGTTATTGTGGAGGCTAGTGTTGATATGAAATGATCTTTTATTTAATAGGAAATGAACTTGCAAGTTCTTAGCTACTAACCTTGTGTATGATTAGATGATAGCTAGATTTTCCTTATGCTGAAATAAAGTTTAAAAACGGAGTTAAAACAAAGTTTTTAGTTCATGGTTTCTTTGAAAGGGGTTCGGTGGATGGATATTTATTAGTTTTTAGTTTTCAATTCTAGTTTGTCTATCTAGTTTCTACTTAGTTTTTCTTATCTAAATTGTCATTTAGTTTGATCATTTAATTTCTTGTCATATGCTGAAATAGAAATGGAATTTAAGTTATGTCTTTATGAGTATTTTCCATTTGAAATTTAATTTGTTAAAATAGAATTAGTTTAGTTTATTTTATGCAATTTCCTTTTTAGATCTAGGTTGCAATTTTAATTCGAAGTTGATTATTGAGTTTAGTTTCCAGCTATGAATCTAAGTAGTATGAATTTGCTTAATTAGCATAGAATGAAATTAAATTACATAGAATAGTGTTTTTATACTGTTGATGATTAGTGCATAGATTGAATAATGATATGGATATGCGGGATAGTTGATGTTGCTTCTATAATGGATAAGTTCTCATTGGATTGTTTAATTCACACTTTTCATTTTTCTATCGAAGTCAATATTGAGTTTATCCCTCTTAAGTTATCGTTAATCGTTAAATTCCATCGTGATATCATAAGACACCAGAGACATAACCATCAACACTATATTTGAGTTTTCTTGCTTTTATAGATTAGAGGATGGTTTCCTTGCTTTTGTAGATTAAAGAATAGTTTCTCACTTTGGTAGATTAAATAATAGTTCTCTTATCATAGATTAAAGATTAGTTGTTAATTACTTTTATTTTCATGATGCTTTGAATTTAGTAGATTAAGATTTCCTTTCGTAAATTAGAAGTAATTGTGAAGTTTAATTTAAGAATAGAGTTCACTTGCTTATTAGTTTGATTAGTTGCTTATTGAGTAATTTTGATTAGTTTACTTGTTGTAGACGTTATCATAGGTTAGTTATTTGTTTTCTTACTTGTTTACTTGCTTTAATAGGGTAGTTGCTTGCTTGTCTATTTTTCTTTGATAGGGTAGTTGCTTGATTATTTACTTGCTTTAATAGGATAGTTGCTTATTGAATTTGAGTAGGTTAATTAAAGTAGTTTGTTGTTGTTATTGATTATTAGGTAGATAGTTTTCTTTTGCTTATTGTCATGATTAAGTTAGTTTTCTTTATGTAGGTTTTTCATTTTCTTTCTTAGGACTATCCATCGATCATTTGTTCAAAGGTTACTTAGGGTACATAGTTTAAGTTTCTTAGTAGGGTTTGATCATTAGTAGTCTTTTCTTGAATATATTAGTTCTCAGATAGCCCATTTCTTTAGTTAGACTATACTACCTCTAGCCTTTCTGCATTGGCACATATAGTGCTACAACTCTAAGTTTACTTACCCCGGGTTGACAATTTAATTGAGGGTTTTTTGTGTGTTTTTAGTGCATATAGAACACCCATCACCTCCTACTCTTATTTATACTAATTCTATCTTCTAAAGAACCTTCTAGTGGAAGATATTTCTAGAAGCGGAAGCTTATATTAGATATTCTTACATTGACTTGTTCTCATTTATTAAATAGACCTTATAAACTAATGTCTCCCTTTATTACATGGAAAATATATTTTTCTACCTACATGAGGGGTTAGGGAGGTTAGGTCCCTAACATCCATGCATCAAGTGGTGATTGTGCCACATGTCATGGTGATTTGTCACTTCAAGGGTGTCATTCGTGACACGTTACAAGTGCCATGTGTCATCGCAGGTGGAAAGAAGTTCCAAGGCCACGCGTCATGACAAGTGTCCAGTTGTGACATTTCCACGTGTCTAAGATCTAAGATTCCAACTAGGATATCAGATCAGGCCCCTAAGGATTGATGGTGTGAGTGGAGTTTAGTGGGTCTGTGGAATAGTGCTCGGTAGCCACATGTTGCGTTGTGGTTAAGACAACTAGAAGTGTAATATAGGGCCATGTGTCTAAGGTGCCATCTAGGACACTAGACCAAGCGTTCAAATTTCAAAGAGGTAGAATATTTGTTCTACCCAGGGGTCAGTGTCCTAGTACCTCGATGGTTCGACACCCAGGTGTTCAATATCCCATTATGTCGGATATTGGAGGTTGTGAAGTTAGCATTGGGAGAGAAGGAACAGGGGGTCAATAGGTCGAGAGACATGGTGGATGAGTACCACGTGGAATCCACGCCTACAACCATGCCAGCGGCCGCATCCGTGCCAGATATACCACGTGGGTGTGTTGGCATAGGGGTAGACCCAGGGTTCAATGCTTCAACAACGCACCATCAAAACTCTAACTATCGTCCCTTTCGACAACACCTGCGAAGAAGATGAAGTCTCACCCGAGGTATAGGTAGGGGGGGTTGCAGGACTCAAGTGTCTACAATCTAGCTAGGACATAGATCTATGATTACACGCTTTAATAGAGAACTTGACCAATAATATACATTAAGTTATGATTCTTATTCACATCGCAGATTAACCCTAATTTTCGATCAGTGCAGTAAAACACATCTAAGAATTTAGTACATCTAATCATTTAGCACCTAACATCAGAGCATATCTAACATTCATTCACATCATAAACACTAAGCATCCATGGATCTATCTATCATATATCAAGAACAACGCACTAAGAAAATATAAACATAAACATCATGAACATATTATACAAATCACATCAACAAAGGATATACGTGGTTCACCCTAGTGTAGGGCTACAACCACCAACTCTTCTTCTTCTTTGTTAGCTTCTTCCAATCTTCTTACATGCACCAAGCCACAGATCCTACTCCACAAAGGAAAGGAGATATGTGTGCACCTCGCTAGATCCTCCTTCCTCGAATTAGATCAAATCACAAAGCCTTACACAACTGGTCTACACCAAGCACTTACAAAACGCTTGCACTTAGCTCTGCAAGTCTCAACACAGTCATGCACAAATCCAACTAGCTAGGCACTAAGCTGAATAATGTCTAGTCACTACCAACACTGCTACTTACATCACCTGGCTACTTATTTATACATTTAAAAAAGGGGCCTAAGCATAGGTAAACCCATGGGCCGACATCCCATACCCATTACATAAACCCTAAAAACCCAAAAATCCCGCAAAATGGGCAAGATCCCACGATCTCCGCTTCGCCTGGGCGCTTCGTCTTCGACTAGCTTGTCAAAGTCCCAAAAATGGTCAAACATGAACAATGTTTCCTCAAAACCTGGTCAAGGGCCAACATGCCCCCAACACTCACTTGTGACTCATCCCGAGTCACTCTGATCTGGGAAACATTGCTTCAAAGGTATCGAGCTTAGCTCAAGTTGCCTCGACTTACTGCTTCACCAGAGTCTCCTGCTCAGTGAACTCCTATATTACTTGCTCGGTGACAGGCCCTTCCAGGCATTGTTCCACTGTCATGACCACCTGTTCCAACTGTGATCCTTGTCCCTCAATCTCTTTGAAAATTGTTTTGGCTTCGTCCTGCACTGGTTGGAGTCTCTAGGTCACCTCCA
>SNQJ01S0166618.1:40161-52037 GCA_010110895.2 Picea sitchensis | reverse complement strand
TACAATTTTAGCATGAACATTTTAAAAAAAAAGTAACAAAAGAGAGACTTGAACTCAATACCTCTTACTTTTTTTTTTCAACAGTAAATGTCACGGGAAACTCACCCAATACTTCCCCACTTTGTGGATGATATGAGGTGCCAAACCGCATCCCCAGGGACTCTATCTAGGCTCGAACTCATGACCTCTCCCCGTACCGAGAGCATGTGTGCATGTATTACCACTTGAGCTATCCCATGGGACTCTCAAGACCTCTTACTTAATAAGGAAAATTTTAACCAAATGGTCTAGAAAAACATATTGTAATGTTCAGAAGGCGGATTGTTATTGTTGTTGAATATGGCCTTGGAGAGCATGCTAAAAAAAACTCTTTTCACACAAGAAAACATTTTCGCTTATCGATGACAACAAGGGTTAGATCTCGATTAGCTTACCCAGAAGATGCAACTTTTCCTATATGTTTCTGATTTTCCAAGATAGCACAGGGCATAGGGAAAAGAGCATACGTAGATATAAAAGAGTAGCAACCCGGAAATAAATAAAACAAAACCAAAATACTACTCTACAAAAATTTTAAAAAAGTGTATTCAAGCTTTATACCTCCGGATCTGACTGTAATGGCCGTATCTTGGGCAAAAAAAAACCTTTTCGAGTGAAAATAAAAGTGTTCCTGGTGCAGACCTCCTACCCTCAGGCCAAGATCCGCGCATGATATTCTCTAAACCACGACAAGGGTTAACTAAATTCCTTGTTTAAGCCCACAAAGGATTTTGAGTCTCATGAGTTTGGCACTTAGAATACAATGTCCCAGCCCCTGGCAATAGCGGAAACGTGAAATTGTGAATGGGCTTAAGGTGTAAGCCCCCTCTTCAGCCCCTTTTCCAATATGACCACATCCAAGCCTTAACACAAGCACCTTTTGCAACTCGCGACTTCGCGAGTTGGAGCGCCAAACTCTTGTGCTCTTCCCTTGTGAATCCCCGAAACGTGATATGTCAACAACGGTTGACTCCATCCAAAGCGACGGGTTCACACCACCTGTCACCTTTGTTTACTCTGCTTACGGAGTGGGTCCTGGCCACCTGTTCACATGAGTCTTTGGCTTTCGCAACTTGAGAGAACAACGAACAACCGTTCCTCTCCCTCTACAAATCCCCAACTCTGAAATCGTGCCTTCGACGAGATCGACAACTGTGTGCCTCCCTCAATCCAACGGCTCTCGTTGTATTGGGATTTTGCCAATCGTAAATCCACAACATTCGACCCAAACCACCGGTCACTCCATTCCCCGAACTCCAATATGCGAATTCACATACGAGATCAATGACCCTCATTGATCTGGATCTGATGGTCACTATCCTTCCTGAGCTTAAGAGTGTTGAAAGACACTCAGGCTTAATCCTTTTGTTGTTCCACAAGATCCAACTGCTCAAGGAACTTTGGCACTTCCTCTTGAAGCGATTCCACCGTCCGATTCAACTTCCCAAGGACTTCTGGCCAAATGACTTGGCATCCTCCCTCCTGAACTTGACTTCTGTGAGACGATTTCGACCTTCGTCTCCCTTTGAACACTTCAGAGGTTCTATCCCTTTTGATCTTTCTCTTGCGAACTCAAGGCTTCCAAAAGGGTCCCTGCATGCACTCCTTGCGACAATTTTCAAATAACCTCTGGTTATTTGGGTCTTCGACTCTTTGCAACTCTTACAACAATAGTCTCTCAATCTCCCTCTTGAGTTGGTAAAATTCCAAACCTCACCCAGCCTGCACACACCTTGCATGACTCTGAGCTAACCTTTCACTTCGGCCTATAAAAACACAATTTGAATCTCCTCTGAGAGTTCTAATATGAAACTCATAGCCTGGTTGACACACTCCTTGCAGACCCTCCACTGCACTCTTTGCAGGAGTTCTCAGAAAGAGAAACAACTGAAACTCATTCTCCCCTTATCCAGAATTCAAACATTCAACATAGAATTCTAGAGCATACACACACAGATTTCATTGAAATAAAATGCACACAGAGAATATAAACTAGCCTGCAACATACCATTCAATAGGTGGTTCCAACAACCATAACAAACACATAGATTGGAATCAAAGCTTTCTTCTATTAATTCCAGTGCTCCTATACATGGTAAATAACAATAGCTAGAATGCATAAAATTCTCCATTCTCCTTTGTATCTCTACAGCTTATGAATTCTGAATTATGTTACAATGATACAAGGGTTGAGGGTGTCTATCATTTGTTTTCCATCCTAAGCTCCTAAAACTATCTAATCTATCATTTAAATCTACCTACTTGCATTAAACACACAAATTCCTATTACATCCGACGGATAGGAACATATGCTCCAAAATCAGTTTGGATATTTGAGGCATAAATACAACTGCACTTTCCTCCCATACATTACATTAATGTTTCAGATTTTGAAAATTCACAACTTTTTCACAAAAATGTATTTAATTGCATCTGCATGTCCATCTGTCCCCTTTGGCTAAGCGCATGCTTTTTCTTTATACGATGCTCCTACATCATACTCCCTTGCTTGAAAATTTTCATGAACTCTTCTTCATGAGCTCTTGCACAGTCTGTCCATGCCTTTGAATTTCTGCTTCACTCTCCCAGCTTGCATCTTCAATTGGATGTCCTTTCCACTTGACCAAGTATTCAAAATACTCTTTTCTCTCGGTCTTTCTACTAATCCTCTTGTCAATTATGCTTTCCATCTGTGGCTTTTCAGCTACAGGCATTTGTTTTGTCCATTGAAACTTTTCTTGTTCATCTTCTGCTCCTTCTTCTTCAGCTCTGTAAGGGTACAAATCCGCGACATTGAATATCGGTGATATTTCGACCCCATCAGGTAATTCAATCTCATATGTGTTTGCCCCAAATTTCCTTATGACCTTGCACGGTCCAATTTTTTTCATCTTAAGCTTGTTATATGTTCCCCTTGGGAATATTTCCTTTCTCAAATGCACAAGAATCAAATCACCAACTTCAAATTGATGTTCTCGCTTATGTTGATCTACTCTATGCTTGTACTCTTGACTTGAACTTTGCAATATCTCCTTGATTCTGCTATGAAGCTCCTTCATTCCTTCTGCAAAGTCCTCTGCACTAGCACTCCTGAATTCGACTTGCTCTGAATCTTTCAATTTAGAGACTCCCCTCGGCTACATTCTCTATACAATTTGGAATGGACTCTACCTTGTGCTTCTATTGAGTGAATCATTGTAAGCGAATTCCACCTATGGTAGAATGTGATCCCATTGACTATGGTGTTCAGTCACTAATCTCCTTAACAAATCTCCCAAGCTCTTGTTCACAAAATCTGTCTATCCATTTGTCTGAGGATGATACACTGAGCTAAAAGACAAGTTTGTTCCCAGCTTCTTCCATAAGGTCCTCTAGAAATGTCCTACAAACTTGGTATCTCGATTAGAAATGATACTCCTTGGCAAGCCATGAAGTCTGACGACTTCCTTGAAAAACAAGTTCGCAATATGAGTTGCGTCACTGGTTTTCTGACATGGTATGAAATGTGCCATCTTTGAAAATCTGTCTACCACTACAAAGATTGAATCATATCCCATTTTTGTCCTTGGTAGTGCTAATATGAAATCCATGCTCACTGCGTCCCACGACCTTTCGGGTATGGGTAATAAATGATATAACCCTGTGTTCTGCCCTTTTCCCTTCGTGTGCTAACAAATTCTGCACTTGTCCACAAATCTCTTCACACCTGTCCTCATCCCTAGCTAGTAATATGAGCCATTCAACTTTGAGAACATTTTTTCATGGCCAAAGTGTCCGACCAATCCTCCACTGTTCTTTTCCTTCAACAAATTCTCCCTCATGGAGCATTTCAGAATACCTAGCTGATTTCCCCTGAACAATAGTCCATCTTGGATCATGTAATTTTTCCATTGGATTTTGTCCCTAAGAATTGGATTCTCAGACACCTCATATGCCTCTTTGAAATCTAGATCATCCTTGTACATTTCTTTAAGGTTATCAAAACCCAAAGTCTTAACTCTAAATTCCTGCATAAGCAAACATTTCCTGCTCAAAGTGTCAACAACTTTGTTAGCAATTCTAGAAATATGCTTAGTCACACAAGTAAAAAATTTCATGTATTCAACCCATTTAGCATGTTTTTGGTTCAACTTCTCCTGTCAAGTCATGAATTTCAAAGCGTGATTATCGTTGTACAAAACGAACTCTTTTGCAACCAAATAGTGCCTCCATTTCTTCAGTGCTTGTATGACTGCATAGAATTCTTTTTCATACGTGGAGTAATTAATCTTTTCTTCATTCATTTTTTCACTGAAATATGTGATTGGCATGTTGTCTTGACTCAAGACCGCTCCAATGGAAAATCCACTCGCATCACACCTTACCTGGAATGTCTTGTTGAAATCTGGAAAAACCAAAATCGATTGCTCAATGATCTTCCTTTTCAGCAGGCTGAAGCTCTTCTCCGCTTCGTTTGTCCAGTGAAAATATTTATGCTGCTTCTTCACCATATCCATCATCGGTGCACTAATTCCACTGAATTTTCGGATGAATTTCCTATAGAAGCTAGCCAAACCATGGAAGCTTCGAACTTAAAACATGCTCTTCAGCGATGGACAATCCTTAATTGCCTTTATCTTTTCTGGATCCATTTTCAATTCATTTGCAGAGATAACAAAACCCAAATAAATTAGTTCTATCCTCATAAATGATGATTTCTTCATGTTGATCAACAATTTCTCTTGCTGTAACCTTCTCATCACTGCAACTAAATGATTCAAATGCTCTGCTTCAATTTTGCTGAAAATTAATATATCATCAAGATATACAATGACGGATTTCCCAATGAAATCCTTCAGGAATTCGTTCATCAACCTCATGAAAGTATTGGGTGCATTTGTCAATCCAAATGGCATGACAAGCCATTTATACAACCCTTCATTCATCTTGAATGTTGTCTTCCATTCATCACTTTCTCTCATTCTAATCAGATGATATCCGCTTTTCAAATCAATCTTTGAAAAAAAAAATTCTCCACTCAAGCAATCCATCAAGTCATCCATCCTTGACAATGGGAACCTATACCTGATGGTAATTTTGTTGATTGCCCTTGAGTCTGTACACATTCTCTAGCCACCATCCTTCCTTGGGCTGAGCACTATTGGAACAACACGTGGACTCGAGCTCTCCCGAATCAATCCTTTGTCCATTAAGTCCTAGACCTGTCTCTTAACTTCTTCATTAAGTGTTTCTCATCTCTGTTTTCACCTCTTTATCCTTAATTGGTAGCAACATGTGCGTCCTACCATTTTTCTCCAAATTGTACATGTTCTTTCTCCCATCATGCACCACATTTCTATCATATTTTCATGGTCTACCCAGCAATAGATGACAAACATCCATCAGAATGACATCACATAATATCTCATCTTTATATCCTCCTATTTTAAATTCAACTAAACATTGTTTAGTGACATTTACCTAATGTCCTTTTTGTAGCCATGAAACTTTGTATTGTCTTGGATGTGAAACAGTCTCCAGCTCCATCTTTTCTACCATTTCCGTAGATACAAGATTATTTGTGCTACCGTTTTCCACTATGACCTTGCATACCCTATCTTTGGTTTTGAAAACAGTCTGAAACAAACTGTTTCTTTGGGCTGGGTTCTTTGGCTCCTTCTCCGGTTTCAAGAGAACTTTCCACATCATCAAAGATATTCTGCCCTCAGCATTCTTTGCCTCAAGATTCCATCCTTGAGCTTCGGCAATGTGAGTTTCACCACCATCTTTCTTCCTATTTGGACACTCATAGGATTTATATCTGATTTTTCCACAGACAAATCATTTCACTTCACCTCCTCTACCTCTTCCTCTTCCTCTGGCTCGAGGAAAAAAAATTCTATCAACATACTACCTCCCCTATGAGCTTCCTCCTCTCTCAGATTGAGTTTGAGGTTTCTTCCCTTCTTCTTTAGGCTTATGAGTTCTGTCCTGGGCAATTGTCTTGAATCTTCTTTGACTTCTGCCTCAGCTTCTTTGACCTTGCTTTCGGCTCAACTTCTCTTCATCTTTTAGAGCCATCTGATAAGCATCTTCTATGGTTTGGATGGTCATCATGCTCATCGCGTCCTGAATGTCATATCGTAGACCATTCATATACCTGGTAACTTTCTCATCATCGCTTTCCCGATGACCTTCTTTGATGTTTATCCTATAGAACTCTTCAATGTATTCTTTCACTGACATCATCTTCTGTCTCAAATTATGCATCCTCCAAAACAGATTTATTTGATAATCCCTGGGTATAAACTTGTCTTTCATTTTTGCAACCATTCTATCCCAGCTCTTGATTTTTTACTTTCCCTTGCAACGTCTGTGAGCCTGTAGTTCATCCCACCACAATGTTGCATGCCCTTTAAGTCTAGTAACGACATGTTTGACTTTCTTGTCTTCCTCTACATCCTCATAGTTGAAGGGTTTTTCTAGAGCTCTAATCCAGTCTAGAATCTCTTCAACGTCTAGGTTTCCTTTGTACATTGGAATGTCCATTTTTTCCCTAGCACCTATCCTTGCAACAACCCTGAATAGGCGTTCTTATGCAACATCTTCGACTGGAACTTATTCTCCTTTTTTTTCCAGTTTCATTTTCACTTTCAGCTTCACTGATATCCCCATCGTCAATTGTTCACCTCTGTGTTATCTCCTTAGCATCAAGTCTGGCACATAATTCACGCATTTCTCTTTCCACTGCTAGATCAGGTATGGGACTTTCTCTTCTTCTCGGCGGCATGGATGTAAAATTCCTCTTTTCTCTCTGTTGTAGGAAGCAAAGAATTTGTTCTGGGCTCTGATACCACAACTGGTGAAGACATCCTGCCCTCTAGACGAGATCCGCATAGGATCTTCTCTAAACCACGATAAGGGTTAACTGAACTCCTTGTTTAAGCCCGCAAAGGATTTCGGGTCTCGCGAGTTGGGCACTTCGAATACAATACCATAGCTCTTGGCAATAACCGAAACATGAAATTGTGAATGGGCTTAAGGTGTAAGCCCCCTCTTCAACCCCTTTTCCAATATGACCACATCGAAGCCTTAATGCAAGAACCTTTTTCACCTCACGACTTCATGAGTTGGAGTGCCAAACTCTAGTGATCTTCCCTTGCAAATCCCCGAAATGTGATATGTCAAAGAAGGTTGAATCCACCCAATGTGACGGGTGCATGCCACCTGTCACCTCTGTTTACTCTGCTTATAGAGTGGGTCCTAGCCACCTGTTTGCATGAGTCTTCGGCTTTTGCAGCTTGAGAGAACAACAAACAACCGTTCCTCTCCCTCTACAAATCCCTGACTTTGAAATCGTGCCTTCGACGAGATTGATGGTTGTGTGCCTCGCTCGATCCAACGACCCTTTTTGTATCAGGATTTTACCAATAGGAAATCCACAACACTCGACCCAAACCACTGGTCACTCCATTCCCTGAACTTCGATGCGTGAATTCACATACGAGATCAACGACCTTCATTGATCCAGATCCGACAGTCACTATCCTTCCTGATCTTAGGAGTGTTGAAAGACACTAGGTCTTAATCCTTCCGTTGTTCCACAAGATCCAACAGCTCACGAAACTTTGGCACTTCCTCTTGAAACGATTCCACCATCCGATTCAACTTCTCAAGGACTTATGGCCAAATGACTTGGCGTCCTCCCTCCTGAACTTGACTTCTGTGAGACGATTTCGACCTCCGTCTCACTTTTAACACTTCATAGGTTCTATCTCTTCTGAGATTTCGCTTGTGAACTCAAGGCTTCCAAAAGGGTCCCTGCATGCACTCCTTGCGGAAATTTTCAAATAACGTCTGGTTATTTAGGTCTTCAACTCTGTGAAGCTCTTGCAACAATAGTCTCTCAATCTCCCTCTTGAGTTGGTAAAATTCCAGACCTCACCCAGCCTACGCACACCTTGCACGGATCTGAGCTAACCTTTCACTTCAGCCTGTAAAAACACAATTTGAATCTCCTATGAGAGTTCTGAGATGAAACTCATAGCTTGGTTTATGCACTCCTTGCAGACCCTCCACTGCACTCTTTGCAGGAGTTCTTAGAAAGAGAAACAACTGAAACTCATTCTCCCCTTATCCATAATTCAAACATTCAACATAGAATTCTAGAGCATACACACACAAATTTCATTGAAATAAAATGCACACAGAGAATATAAGCTAGCCTGCAACATACCATTCAACAGGTGGTTCCAACAACCATAACAAGCACATATATTGGAATCAAAGCTTTCTTATATTAATTCCAGTGCTTCTATACATGGTAAATAACAACAACTAGAATGCATAAAATTCTTTGTTCTCCTCTGTAGCTCTACAACTTACGAATTCTGAATTATGTTACAATGATATAGGGTTGAGGGTGTCTATCACCCGTTTTCCCTCCTAAGCTCCTAAAACTATCTAATCTATCATTTAAATCTACCTACTTGCATTAAACACACATAAATTCCTATTACATCTGGTGGATAGGAAAATACGCTCCAAAATCAGTTTGGATCTTCGAGGCATGAATGCAACTGCACTTTCCTCCCATCCATTACATTAATGTTTCGGATTTTGAAAATTCACAACGTTTTCACAAAAATGTATTTAATTGCATCTGCGCGTCCAGTTGTCCCCTTTGGCTAGGCGCATGTTTTTTCTTTATACAATGCTCCTTCATCAGTTCCTGACTGAAACGAGCACTCCAGATGCAATGGAATTGTTCTCTCAGCCCATAAATGTACTAAAATGATAGAAAATGGAGATGAGGCAACTCGGCTTCACGATCTCAATCTACAATAGGAGCGAGTCTTCAAACAGGCTCTGATACCATGTTCAACAACACAGGTATTCCAACAAAGGAAGAACACCTTCAGTAAACACTCACATAACAAGATCAAATATCAACACATCGATGTTTTCACGTGGTAAAACCCCTACGGGGAAACATCCACAGCCCCAGCCAACACGACCACTTGGAGGAGTTTATTAATGAAAAAGAAAAAGATTATAGAGAGATTTTACAAGAGAGTTTCTCACAATCGATCATCGAAAGATGACCCTCCATGCTCTTTAAATAGATATCATGGATCAATCGGGTGTTAATCCATGGATCAATGGTCATTAAGATCGAGGAGAGTATGAACCGTTGGATCACTCTATGTCGGGAACATATTGTGATCGTCGTATTTCCTAACTAGAAATGCATACTAATGCATACTAAAGAAACACGCTTTTACCTAACGACACATTAGACCAAGTAGATCTTAACTAACTCCTAAGTGTCTAAATATCCTAACAACAATCACTTTGGTTCTGAATTTAATTAAGTAAGGACTGAAATGTTTAACCACCTTGAAAATAACATAAGTTTGTTTTTCTACTTCGGGATAGTATAGTTCTTCCCCTTATAGTCTATAAATCATAAAGGCAATGTGATATTATTTTCCTTCATGATTCTTCTGTGTTAACACCACAACAAATGAAATGTCAGAGGCAAATGTGTATAGGATGAAGTCTTTTCTTAAATCAGGGCTCATGAGTGTGGGAGCCTGCAATATTTCTTCTATGATTTTTTTGAAAGAAGATTTCTCTTTAGGACCCCATTTGAACTCTACGTCTTTCTTGATCATGTCTTGGAGGGGTTTGAAAATTTCAGAAAATATGGGAACAAATATCCCCATGAAATTAATTTTTCCGAGGAAGGACTGCATAGATTTATTATTATATGGGGGAGGTATTTTAGAAATGGCTTCAGTCCTTGTTGTTTCAATCATCATGCCTTCTTTAGACACAATGAATCCCATCATTCTGCTTTCATTGACAACAAACACAAATTTCTTTGGATTAAGTGATATTCCATAACTTCTACATCTATCAAAAACTCTCCTCAAATGAGTTATATGACCAATCTTGTCCTTAGAGAAAATTGTGACATCATCTAGATATACCACCTCACAATATCCAATTAACCCTATGAATGATATATCCATGGCTCTATAGAAGATTTCTGATGCATTAATCAATCCAAAAGGCATTTTTCTATAAGCACAAGTTCCCCATTTAGTTTGGAATGTGGTTTTTAATTGATCGTCATGGGAAACAAGAACTTGGTTATACCCAGAAAAGCCATATAACAATGAGAGCATATCAGAACTGGATACACACTAAAATATATGTTCCATTGGTGGTACAAGGTAATTGTCTTTCTTTGAATCCTTGTTCAGATTTATGAAATCAACACAGAGTCTTATGTCTCCATTTTTCTTCCTTATATGCACAATATTGGAAATCCACTGAGTATGCACGACTAGGAATATTATTTTTGCAACCAACAGTTTTTTAAGTTATGCTTTTACTTGAGGCTCTAAGTCGGGGTGCATTTTCCTCAACTTCTATTGAAAAGGATTTGTTTGGAGCTTCATTGGAATAACATGTTGAATAATATGTGAGTCATAAGTCTTAATGTCATCATATGTCCAAGAAAATATGTCCTTGTATTCCTTGAACAACTTGACGAATGCTTGTCTTTCTTGGAGGAACAATTTTTTCCAAGGTTTATATTCTGAGGAGTATGGTTTGTTACCAAATTTATCACTTCAAACTACATTGATGAGTTGTTGGTATTAAAATTCATTACCTTCTTAAACTTATCTTGAAGGTCATAGATCTTCTCTAGCCTTACCCCACTCTTGGGGATATTATTCATTGGGCTGACTCTATTTTCTTTTCTGTTGTTTGATCTATTTTTTTTTTCCTCAGAAAAAAGTGTAATTCTATTCATTCATAGAGCACCAAATTAAATTTTGTAGGTGCTTTAAGCACGACCCAAACATGAGAAAAAATAGGTCAGAAAGTAAAATTTAGAAGAGGCTAATGAGTTGGTTGATAAGCCACAACAAAGTATACAAATAAAAGAGATGAGAAAATTCTTGAAAGAAACAATATATGTCCAAATAACCACATGAAATTCCACCACAGAGAAGCACTCTAAAAGAGCAGTCCTAAACAAAATACCATGGAGCCAATATGGACCAAGTTAGAGAAGTATGACTATCCCACATCAACTGGGCATACATCAAACCCTAAACAAACCAACACTAGTAACTAGATGGACCAGGTCAGAGCAGTATGAAGCTCCCTCATCATCTGGGAATACATCAAACCCTGAACATACCAACACAACCAGAGTGAGGAACTGCATATTGATGAGAGAAGATCCCCAAAACCTGTCGAGAGAGAGAAGCAAGATGAACCCCAAAGAAAACCCATATGCAGGACAGACCAGATCATAGTAGCATACATATCTCTCTAAAAAGAGAGGATCCAAAACTCCAAAACCCAGATACAAAGGATCTGAAATTCAACACTAGAAATTGCAACCAAACCTAGAGATACGAGGGTATGCATCTGACCTGAATGAACCTGAAACGTAAAAGGGAGAACAAAGAAGCATCATGATAACCTGTGAAAGGAGAGGCCACCCACAGAGAAAATTGACGGTAAGATTGCCAGAAACCCTGAAATAGTACAAGATGGGACAAAGATAGATCTGAGAAAACTATATCTCCTATCTAAGAAATTCGAAACCAAAGAACAGATCCACTCCTAGAGAAAACACCAATGGAAGAACAGTTAAGCAAACAGAGGTTTGCAACACCAAAATCCACCCAAAGGAAGGACAGATCCGAGCAGAGGACTCGAACTGATATGATCAAGAGAACCAGGGTGATAGAACTGCACCACCATTATATACTATAGTTAAACAATGGGGCAGCTACCAACAACCATAGAGAAGTATGACCCATGCATGA
>SNQJ01S0166618.1:17595-38555 GCA_010110895.2 Picea sitchensis | reverse complement strand
TGTATTTCACTTCAAGTATAAAAGTGAATCACTATAAGTAGCTTTAATATTTTATTTTAGAGTTATTTATTTTGCATGCAACTTTTCTGTTATAAATTAACTTCATTGTAAAAGTGATCCCCACTTCTCTTTATAAAAGTGGGCCACTTTATAAAGCAACTTACACTATCATGTGGTCAATTGGTTACCACTTATGGATTTTTTAAAAAGGGCATAACTCTCACATCTGAAGTCCGTTTTCAGTGTTGGTTTTTTTTAAACCGCATAACTTTTCGAGCTCTTTCCATCCAAATCATAAGTTTTAGTTTTTAAATTCATATTATCTGCATATTTAATATGGATTATGCAAGTAATCTCTTGCTTACCATCACCAACTACTTCCAATGGAAATATCATATTGAAGATTTATTAAGAAGTAAAGGCTTGTACCAGATTACCTTGGGAAAGGAAAAAGAACCCATTGATGATGATAAGAAAGTCAAATGGGATAATAGGAGTGATGAAGCACGTGGAATAATCAGAATGTACATCTCTCCTGATTTAAGGTTGCACCTTAAAGAAATTGATGACTCCCATGAAGCTTGGGAAAATATTGAATCTGTGTTTGGTAAAATCAATACTATTCAAGCACAACAGTTAGAAAATCAAGTACTGACCTTAAGTCCAAGTGATTTTTCTTTCCTTAGACACTATCTATCTAATTTTAAAACACTCAGAATGTTATGTGAAGAATGTGAGATAGAAATGGAGGAACAACGTTGCATATATCTTATTCTTTCTAAGCTAGGTAGTTCCTATTCTGTGTTTGTATCTACCTTTTATTCCATGAGAGAGGCTCTAGGGAAAGCTTATCAAAAACCCACTCTTGAGTCCTTTTGTGTTTCTTTGATTAGAGAGGAAGATAAGCTTATACAACTTGGAGTGATCTACACTGTAGGTACCTCCAACAAAGCCTTAGTTACCTAACAGAAAGATAAACCCAAGTATCCCAAGAAGAAAAATCATCTCTACAACAACAAGAAACATAAGGGTCCCAAACCCGCTCAGACAACTTCAACTCCTAATGGTGAAAAAGGAGAAAAATATAAAAATAAGAAGATTGACAGAAATTGCAACTTTTGTGATAAAGATGGTCATGATGAGTCCAAATGTTTCAAGAATATGGAAACTTTAGAAGCAATGATGAAGAAGCACAACATCAATATTGATTCTACTTCTTCTTCTTCTTCTCATGGACATGCACTTTCTTCTTCTAGTTTCTCCTTCAACACAACTTATACTTCTTCTTCTGATGAGTGGCTTATTGATTCAGGAGCATATTATCATATGGCTCAGGATAAAGACATATTTTCTGCTCTAAATGAATGTAACACCAAGAAAATATTTGTTGGTGATGATATATCTCTTCGTGTTGTAGGATCTAAAATAGTTCAAGTAGATAATGGTCATTTCAATGATGTATTATGTATTCCACGTCTTTCTTGTAACCTTCTATCAGTCTATCAATTCACTCATTCAGGTGAAGGTAAAACCATAGAGTTTTCACCTCACCAAGTTGTAATCAAGGATCTAAAATATCCTAACCATGTTCTTGCAACTAGAATTGCTGATGATATTACCAGGTTGTACAAGTTTGACAGCTTTGGGTCATCATCTTTTTCATCAATTTTTGTTGCTCATAGAGATGACTTGAGAAAAATTTGGCATGAGCGATTTGGTCATCTAAACTATCGCTCATTGCAGCAACTATGTAGTCAACAGATGGTGATTGGTCTTCCTCTTATTTCATGCAAAGATGGTGTTTGTGTCGGTTTTGTTCTCGGAAAACATCATCAGGACAATTTTGAAAAACGTGCCTCTTGGCACGCCTTGGGCCCTTTGCATATTGTTCACAGTGATTTGTGTAGTCCACTTTCTTCTCCTTCCTTTTCTGGGTGCAAGTATTTATTAACTTTCATTGATGATTTTTTCAGACATACTTGGGTTTACTTCTTAAAACTTAACATTGAAGTTTTTGACAAGTTTTTGGTCTACAAGGCCCTTGTAGAAAAACAATCTAGACATCAAATTCAAAAGTTAAGAACAGATAATGGAGGTGAATATGTGAACAATTATTTTACAAGTTACTGCACTACACAGGGCATCCAAGTTCAACACACTGTTCCATATACACCATAACAAAATGGTGTTGTTGAGAGAAAGAACCGCACATTAAAAGAAATGGATAATTGTATGATCCAATCTAAGGGATTAAGTCTAAATTATTGGGCAAAATCAATCAACTGTGCAAATTAAATAGTCGATCGCACTCCCACAAAGGCTCTTAAAAATATAACACTAAAAGAATCTTGGACTAAAATCAAACCAGATGTAAGTCACTTCCGTGTATTTGGAAGTATAACATGGGCTCACATTCCTGATGAGAAAAGGAAACCATTGCAGCCTAAAAGTGAGAAGTGTATATTTGTTGGTTATTTTGAAGATGTCAAAGGTTATAGACTTCTTCAACCACATTGTAATGAAATTATTATTATAAGAGATGTTAAATTTGATGAAAGTCTCTTGGCCTGGGAGCCTAATTAGACGATTGTGCCTTCTTCAGCCTGTGAGCCATATTCGACATTTGTGCCTTCTTATGTTCCTATTATGGTTTCTTCTTCATATGATGACAGTGAGGATGAAAATCCACCATCGCCTTCTCACCTTCCTCCAGATGATTCCTTTGAACCTGAACCAACACCAGTTCCACAGCTTCCTAGATGGGTCCATTCAACACAAGAAGCAGTTGGTGGTCTTGTCGGTGATCCTTCAGATCAGTGTCAAACATGTTCATAGTTCCAGTGAGCCTCTTCTATTTTGGCTCAAGTTTCAGAGACTCGTGATCTAGAGACATTTGCAGAAGCTTCAGGTCATTCAGATTGGGATACAACAATGAATGAAGAGTATCGTTCTTTAATGGAAAACGATACTTGGGATCTTATACCTCTTCCAAAAGGAATAAAACTTGTCAGATGTAAAGGGATCTATAGAACTAGGTATGCATCAGATGGAAGTGTTGAAAGACACAAGGCTTGGTTAGTTGCCAAAGGATTTTCCCAAGTTGAAGGAATTGACTATAATGAAACCTTTGCCCCTATAGCCAAAATGAATTCCATTCACCTTGTTCTTTCCCTTCTTGCCTCACATAAATGGGAGGTCCATCAGATGGATGTTAAATCCACCTTCTTGCAAGGAGATTTACAAGAAGAAATCTACATGGAACAACCTCCTGGCTATGTCTAGAATGACTCTAGCCTTGTTTGTCTCCTTAAGAAATATCTTTATGATCTTAAGCAATCTCCTCAAGCTTGGTATGAAAAAATGGATAGCTTTATTATTGACACTGGATTCTCTAGATGTCTTTCTGATCCTAATGTCTACACCAAGAAAGTAGGAAGCCATGTCGTAATCCTTGTTCTTTATGTTGATGACCTTATCCTTACTGGAAGTGACTCAAAATTTTAAACCATGTGAAAACCAGCCTTAAGAAGAAATTTGAAATGACAGACTTAGGATTTTTGCACTATTTCCTTGGCCTCCAAGTTTTGAAATAAATGATGGAATTTTTATTTCCTAGTCTAAGTATGCTTGTGACCTTCTTTATCACTTTCACATGGATGATTGTAAACCAGCCCCTTCTCCCTTCTAGTGTGGGGTCAATCTTATAGCCACCTGTACTTCTCCTGAAGTTGTTATCACCTTGTACCGTCAATTAGTTGGTAGCCTCTTATACTTGACTCATACCCGTCCTGATATTTCCTTTGATGTTGGTATTCTTGCCTGCTATATGCAAAAACCCCGTGAAATCCATTGGAAAGCAGCTAAAAGGATACTTCATTATCTCTGTGGTACAATTCAGTTCAGGATACATTACATTTTAGGGAGGACTCCTTTATTGGTTGTTTTCACTGATTCAGATTGGGTCAGCGACCTTGATGATCAGAAGTCTACTTCTGGTTATATTTTCAGCCTTGGTTCAGGACCTGTCACTTGGTCCTGTAAAAAACAAACATGCTATTGCACTTTCTTCAGCAGAAGCAGAGTACCGAGCAATGGTAAATGCAGGGTAGGAATCCTTGTGGCTTCGACATATCCTTTCAAAGTTTGGATTTGAGCAACAATATCCGACCAGCCTTTGATGCGACAATCAGAGTGCCATCAAGCTCACCAAAGACCCAGTTCAACACCAGCGCAACAAGCACATCGAGCTACACATGCACTTCATTAGAAAGCTCATTCATGATCAAGTTATTGAAGTGTTATTTTTCCCTACAGAATATCAAGTTGCAAACATTTTCACAAAGTCTCTTACAAAAGCGAAGTTTTCCAAAGTTCGATCTATGTTAGGAGTTTAGGAAGTTGTCATTAAGGGGGGATAGGCTCTAATGCCTCCTTCCTTCTCCTATTGTGTCAACATTGTAAATCCTTCAATCCTATCCCAAGGTGTTCTTAAGAGGGGATGTTAGGATATTTAGACACTTAGGACTTAGTTAAGATCTACTTGGTCTAACGTGTCGTTAGGTAAAAGTGTGTTTCTTTAGTATGCATTAGTATGCATTTATAGTTAGGAAATACGACGGTCACGATATGTTCCTGACAGAGAGTGATCTGACAATTCATACTCTCCTCCATGTTAACGACCATTGATTTGTGGCTTAACACCTTATTGGTCCATGATCTCTATTTAAAGAGCATGGAGGGTCATTTTTTGATGATCAATTATGAGAAAATCTCTTGTAAAATCTCTCTATAATCTTTTTCTTTTGCATTAATAAACTGCTCCAAGTGGTCGTGTTAGCTAGGGTCGTGGATGTTTCCCCGTAGGGGTTTTACCACACGAAAACATTGGTGTGTTGATCTTTGATATGGTTATGTGAGTGGTTACTGAAGGTGTTCGTCCTCTGTTGGAATACCTGTGTTGTCGAACAATTGTGCCCTACCTAGTTGTCAGGAATATCTTAGTTCAAAAATATATGGGAGAGAAAATGGGAAATTAGATTATATCCATTCAAGAGTATGACCTTAAAATCAAATCTTTCAAAATTTTCAAGGGACAAGGGATCTGCAAACTAGCAGTTGAGTCAACATGTGAAAAGGCAGAAGAGGATGAAATTTATGAAGTTCAAAATCTATTTGAAAAATAAATCTGTTATATCCTTGTCACCAGTGACTAGTGGAATTATGAGATGAAATATTATCTAATCCACGAAACAAATCGACATTATTTGGAACCAAAGAAAAAGAAATTTCTTAGACTTAAGTCCACACAATACCAAATAATCCAAGGAATACAATGCAAAAATAATTATAATGATGTCTACTTGAGATGTTTAGAAAAGGAGCATGTCGATAAGGTGCTAGCTGAACTTAATGATGGTCCCGCTGGAGGAAATTTTGGGGGTGAAACTATAAATCATAAAGTGCTTCGAGAAATATATTATTGTCCTACCTTGTTCAATAACTCTCATGCATATGCCAAAAAGTACCAAGAATGCCAAAAAGCATCTGGGAGAGAAAGAAAATCCACTTTCCTTCTTCAACCAGTCACTATTGAATGCCCATTTCAACAATGGGGTTTATATAGTACAGGGAAAATTAATCTGAGTTCCTCTCAATTGAAAAAGTTCATCATAACGACAACACAATATTTCACCAAATGAACAGAGGCAATCCCCTTGAATACAATCAATGAAAACTAGGTGATATATTTCCTTGAATATTACATTATCACTAGATTTGGTGTCCCTGAGTCTTTGGTTTTTGGTAACGCTAAGTACTTTTCTTCCTTAAGATTAACTAAATATTATATAGAATGAAACATTAAAATTAAATATTCAGTAAATTATTATCAAAAATGAAATGGTATCTAAATCGACAAATAAAAATCTAATTAAGATCCTAAAAAGAATTGTCAATGATCATCAAATAAACTGGCATCTAGCCCTCCCCAATGCTCTATGGGTTGATAGAGTAACACCTAATTCCTCTCTGGGTAATTCCCTATTCTTTCTGGTCTATGGAAAAGAAGAAACCTTACCCACCCATACCTTTTTTCCTTCATTACAACTTGCTCAATCTCTTTAAGACAAAGAATGTCCAGTAATGCAACAAAGGTTGAATATGCTTCTAAAACTTGAAGAATACAAGGAAAACGCTAAAAGGAACTTAATGAAACATCAAGAAGTAATCAAGAGATGGTTTGATAAGTCATATGTAGGGAACAAATACTTCCAAGAAGGTGATATTATACTTAAATGGGATTAAGAAAATGATATTAAAGTAAAACACACAAAATTCAAAAATCTTTGGTTAGGTCCATATCAAATCCATCGGAAAATTGGACCTTGAAATTTCAAACTCAAAAAATTGGAGGGAGACGAGGAGGAGCTCCTTGTCAATGGAAAAGTTATTAAATGATAATTTTGTTGATCACCTCAGGTGATATAGTTTTGTACATAGTAGGTCTTATTTTTATTGTGTGACTACCTTCAAAATACAATTTTCATTTCCTTTCACTTTGTCATACTGTTATTTTATTTACTACCATAATAAAGCCTTTGCTAACCTGTCTCATACTTGGATTATTGGAAATTTTGTTACAATCCTAACACTTAGTTTGCAAGGGAATAACTACTCGGGTACTCATGTAATGATGAAGTTCTTTGTATTTGATATAAAGAAAACATGATCTGACTTATGGTCACACTTCATGGGAAGAATTCATAACACTCTATTTCTAGAGAAAACACATATTATGTATAAAATGAATTTAGAAAATCAAATTGATGGAATATTTTCTATCTCTGTGACCACTCTCACCTTTGGCTCAAGGTTATATAAATGGGAATATGTGAAAAATACAGGTGTCTTCTGAATAATTCTTGTGGGATTCCACTTTCTCCATAAATTTACAAGCCTAACTAAAATTTTTCTTTGAAAGGACCCATGAAGCTAAGTACTTACTGAGACCTTCAAATCAAAACAATTCTTGTATCACCCTACTTCCTAGACACCCATTATGCATAAATTATACATATATTACAAATCTCAAGGGTGAAATATTAAGTCTGGACAACTAGGAAGTTGAAAGCACTAATAATTGTGTGGGAAGTACAAGTAAAACCATCGAGTCTATGGACACTCGTGAGCAGTGGGGCTATGCTTGTATGACACTGAGAAAACTTCCTCAAGGCTATGGATTCTCCCTGGAAGTGAAGCAATCACGAGAAAAAGAGATGAGGAACAAACATTGGTCCAAAACATAGTCAAGTATGAACCTCTATGGTGTCCTACTCCTCCCAAATTCCTAAGATAAATTAATCAATCTCGTATCTAATTATCTCATTGGAATTATCCCAAATATCACCATGTGCTATTACTACATTCTTATTTTTCTAAAAGAGAAGATGTCGTGGGGTCCACAATATAGGTCGATCTGTAAAATTTCTAGCAATTATACAACTTAAAGTATATGATCTGGAGGTCCATTTGAAATAGAGATAATTGGTTCTCCCAACAAGTTGCCATTTTTGTGATACACACAACAACCCACTAAAGTTATTGAGTTTTAGTGGGTACCCATACTAGCAAATCTTACAAGGAACAATTCATTACTTACCTGAATAGTTATTTTCTTATGGGATTGATGTTTTTATGCAGTAGTACAAGCCAATTTAATGCAAAGTTTGTTAATAATACTCAAGTACATCGTATAAGACCCTTTCTACATGTCCCCATGAGCTTCAAACCCTTTTCGAAACAAATCATCTACAACGAAAAAGCCCCAAATCCTTATTCATATGAACTCGATTAGATATTGTTGACACTTTTCCTTTGACACTACACTATTTATTAAATCTAAGAGTTTTGACAACAACGCCTTTAAAACGTCGGTGACAGTGAATTGATATGGAAACATATATTTGATGAGTTATCCCTTAGAGACGATGACGATATTCTTGCCTCAATAAGCCATGTCACTACACAAATGACAAACTGAGATTGGTTTCCAAATTTACCAGGGATACAATAATGTACTACGTACTAGCTAGGCCCCGGCCTTTTCGTTGCATTACAATATAATATTTATAACACTACCATAGAACATTATATTCATATGTGGTGGTCTCTCATTGGCTTATTATTTTTTATGAAACCTTTTCATCATTTGGAGACATCATAGGTATGCTTCTTGTTCTCCATGTGAAACCTGTCAATGACGATATGACGTAGAAAAAATCTTCGGCGATCTAACTCTGATAAGATTCAACGGTCCAAATTAATATATCACCCAATAAAAACATCATGGCCTTTAGAAGTTAACCTTTTCCTTGACCTTACAATACATAAACATTTTTAACATGGTATTCTAAAATGAAAGGGAGAGGTTTACCCTAAGTGGTCAAATTATAAAGTCCCATAAGCTCATCTCCCATCACCACCCCTTAACACAATCTTTGAGAATAAATACTACTATAAATACATCGTCGTTGGAATTTTACCTCACAATCTTTACCGACTAAGACTTTGTTTTTACAAACTCCTGATGACAATATCGGTCAACTCCTATTCTTATTAACTCTACAACCCCGATGATACAAAAACAGTAATGAACACCGAGGTGTCTGCGAGAAAAATATATGGTGAATCATATAACTTTGACCAAGTCGAATTTGTAATCTGTTCCGCATTAATTTGTAACACCCTTGTTTCCCCCAGTTTGTAAATATAACTATATTGGCCAAGAGACTATGGAAAACTCGATATGTGTGAATGTTTGATTTGATGAATCTTTGTATAAAAGGTTAATGAATGTAATTTATGTTATTAATAGAAAATGGATAAGTGTTGCATAACTTCTTGAAGGGGGGTTTTCCAAGATAGACCACGAATGTTATGAAAGATATGGTGAGGGAAACTAGGAATGGTTGAGATAACCCCCACCAAACCAATGCCTTGTTGGATATAATTACTAAGGACCAGAACAATCCTATGACCCAGGGATGAATTACAGTCATGCTGGTAGGTGGGAAGACCTCCTCAAGAGTTAATGAGGGATAGGGAAGTGTGCCCATAAGAAATGATTTCAGACTTGACCACAAACTGAGAATTCAGGCCACACACAATCTTGTTGAGGAAGGAAATAAAGGAAGGCATGGTGGGCAGAGGAGGATATGTGAAGAGAAGCAGAGAAGAGAAACTAATCTCTCAAGTTTGAGGAAGAACTGAGAAATGAACATATTCTGGTCACAGGATATGGCTAGTTGGGTTATGACACAAGCTTATAAATGAGGGTGTTGAGTGATTGAGGAAGTACTTAGGCATGCCTCCTTGATTTTAATATAGAGGGCCCATTGCCAAGATCCTGTGGGAGGAGGAGAGTAACCTCCATCCCTGATTGTTGTTGAGCCAGAAGAAATAATTCTCTTTTAGAGCATCATGGTCTAGCTCGAGGGTGGCTAGTGGTAAATCCGTTAGGAGTGGCTGAGCCTATGGTTGGGTGGAAAGAGGCACCCCTTTCAGCAGTCGCATCACGTTATATAGTTATGATAAATGTTTTCATACTCTATGCATTGAATTGGAATAATGGATGAATGCATGTATTTATGCATCTAAGAATGGTTTTTGTATTGAGTGATCAAGATAAGTGTATGAATTTATATTATTGTGAACTTATGCTTCTAATTTATCATCTATATGCCCCAACTTAGCCTTCGAGGTTTCGTGGGACGTAAATCTATAGGATGACCGAGATAGAAAGTATTTCATCAATCTAGCCCTGTCCGTCTAAAGAGGATATATTCTTCAGACTCCTTGTTATGCGACTGAGATATTATGCCCAAGTCCTTAGAAATTTCATGATCAGGAAGTTGTTCTTAACTCATGAGAGTTAGAAGGACCCAAGTGACCAAGATCTAGGAACCCTATGCTAAGTCTAAGGGAGCCAAGTCCTTCTAGCTTCGGAGCTCCGGAAGTCCGGGACTTCAGAGTATTGTCAACCCTAATAGTCACAAACCGGGTTGAAGGCGACCGAGATTTACGGTTACCTGTAAGTTTGATTGGTGTTGGTAGGTTTCCCTTGTGGTTATATGGACCTATCTTATCGACTAAACCGGGATCCAACTCCCCATCGCGAAGTAGTGTGAGCCACCGATCGAGAATGTTCAGGGGTTCTCTCAGCTATTGGATATACACCAAGATGACTTCGGTAGAGTACCACTTCGGGAGAATGGAGATGCCATAGAATCAAACTCCCCAAACGTTGAAGTTACGAAGTAAAGGAAAGACGTATATTTGGGGGAGATCGTCAGGAGCCCTACCTACCATCTGATCATTCAGGAGGAGGGACCCACACACGGTACTTCGAAAAAGTCCTATTTTGGGAGAATGGAGTGGAAGTAAATCCAAAAGACCCTGAAGTTTGGATTCGTGAAGTGACCAGGACCATAGATCCAGGGATCCTTTGGGTTCTTTCCTAGCCATCGAATTTATGATGTAGTCATCCTAGAGTTGAACGCTTCAGAAGGACATGGGTGTTGCAACAAAAAATCCCCTGAAGGCCAAAGTCGTGAAGTAATGTGTATCATGGATCTAAGAATCCTTCGAGATCCCTCTCAGTCATCGATATACGAGAGTCATCGATTCAAGGATGCTTCAGGAATTTTCCTAACCATTGGATCAAGGTTGTGGTTGGCCCAACATTGACCAACTCCGGGGGAAAAGAGGAGTTTTTCATCGCAAAACTCTCGAAGGTAGGAGTCGCAAAGTGATGTTATATGTGGATCTATGGATCCATGTGGTTGGATATCGACTGTAATATTCGAGGGATGTTAGAAGGTTGTCAGCCTAGTGTGATGTGGCAATCTGACGTTACCAAGGTGACATGGACCCACGATCGATGTGCCACATGTCAGCATGATCTTTGTTTTTCGTAGACCCTATATGCCTACTGGAATGTGACATGTGTAACCCCTAACCATTCTACGTGTCAGCCCTTGGTACGTTCCCACCTAGCCAAAGTGGTTGGTGAAGTGGATGGGACTCCGAGAGTCTAGGACTTTGGGACTTCGGAGGATTTGGCGTGTAGCGAACTTTGGGAGTCCGGGACTTCAGGACTCCAAAGGATTTGGAGTGTAGTGTTATAGAGAGACCCAAAATACTCGAAGGTCGAAACCATGTGGCAAGTTTACGGGACTTCGGGAGTTCAGGACTCTGGAAGGTCTCGTGCATAGACAGTAAGGAGGCATTCAATGCCGAAGTGTCGAAGCACCGAAGCACCAAAGTGTCGAATTTCCTATTGGCCTGCATGTTAGATGCGTGCGTGTTAGACAAAGATTGAGTCCAGTCATGGGATCAGATGGTGGATGGACTTCCATCGTGGATGAAGGAACTTTTGTTATGAGTGGGAAATCCCCCTATGAACTAACACTTAGGGTTTTATCATGCATGCATAAAAGACTTAAAGATTCATTCTTTTTACCATCATCCCAGACCTAATCCCCATTATTCTTAAGCAAATACATAGTTAAGAAGATCAAGTGAACATACCTTATTTTCGGCGTTTGATATCGATCCCTCTTCATGCTTGGTCTCTCTTTGACTGCAACTCTCCTCCCAAGGTTGACCTGCATTCACAAAAGACAAACAAATAACTCCACATGCATTTGAACTATGGATTAATGGGTTAGAGATTTAATCAACATGTACGCGATAAACAATGAAAATATCATATGGTGGGACAGGAAAAGTACTTCTTTATTATTAACTTCACTAAACAAACTTACAATGGTAAAGCCAACCCCTACTCCACGAATCTAGTCCTAGGCTCCTCTTTTACTGTGCACCAACTGCTAACACACTTGCTTCTCTTCTTCGTTGAAATCACAAAATGGTTGCAAAATCTTGGGCAAAGAGGAATACAAATTCAGGTAGAGTTTCTTTACTATATTTTTCCTCTCTTAGAATGGGACCCCTACCCCTTCTTTTATAGGCTAGAAGGAGCTAGGTATTTAGTCGAATGACTAGCCATGCATGGTCGAAAGGTTTAGTTAACTTACCCAAAACTGTGTGTTTCATCAACAACTTTCCATTTTTCATGCTTTTATAGGTACACGCGGGCTGTAGTGGGTCAGCTAGAGTGTACACATGGGTTGTAGTGGAGCAGGGCATGTGGGCCTTTAAAAAGGGTTTTTTTAAGAGGATTTGTTTAGTACTAGCTTGGCAAAGAAGGCATAGGAGATGTCCTGATGTCTAGTAAGCATATCTGATGCAAATTAGGGTTATAATAGATGCCCCCTAATGTGTGAGGTTAGAAGAGCATCTCATGGCCAGAATACATTATCAATCTTTACCAACATACCAAACCAGTGAGCCCAAGGACCAAAATTCGTGAGGTGCCATCTGCAAAATAAAAATTGTCTCACCGAGGTGGGCATACCCATGCTCGGGATGAAATAAAATCATGGCCACCAATCAAATGCATTGTAGATCCATGTCATATAACTATATAAAGTGTAGCCGCGAGCAATACAAAACGGATCTACATCTCAAAATAAAAAAGATATACATGTATAGTATTCATCTTCTAGAAGTTGATAAGGCCTGATGGTTGGAGATGAGGTCTTTAGATCTCAAGAAACGACTTCAAAATCTTCAAAACTCGGGTAGGAGTGTAATATGAGTGTACGAATTCACTACCCAGAGGTCTTCGACGACTCATCGGTCATGGACTAGAGGATCTTGATGAGTAGACTGTAGGCTTCATTGACTTCAAACAAAGACTTGATTGGACTTTCGGGATGGCTAGGCATGAGGGTAAGAGACAAACTGCAGATGGGTCGACTCAGGCTTGGTAAAAACATCCCTTGGAAAATAGCACGACAAATGATGAGACTCGGGCAGCACGGCATTGACATAAGTTCACGATGCAGGAGGAAACACAAACTCTCCATATGTTTGGAAGAATAACCAAACAGAGGAGGACACAACTATATGTAGCGAGAACAGATTCCTAAGGTCATATTAAATCTCAGAGCTTGATGAACAAATGGAAGGATGTGCTTTTTCCAAGGGTGGCTCATTGTGCTGCCAATAAAAAGAAAATACTTTTCCCTTCCTCTTTTTGGGGTATATTTGATTTTTTTTTTTCTTTTTCAATAATTTTGGAAAAAGAATAAAAGAATGCTACATTACAAAGGAGGAATGAGTGTCACAAACATACTAGTTCTAGGTGCAAGAACAAGACTGATGTTCATAGCAAGGACACTCGGAAAAATCCCTCCCGGGGCCAAAGGTGTCAAGACGCAAAGGCAAAGTGCTACATGGCTTGCGTATAAGGCATGCTTCAGATGGTTCATTTGAGAGAAACATGAAGTTGGCATTAGGCCAAAGACGTAGGTATGCAAATGCGGTTAACAGAACACACAATGGTAAAGTCCTTCGATGTACTTTTAACGAGCCCAGAGAAGGTAAGCTCGATGGTTTTTCATATTTAGAGAGTCTGAAAAAATGTAAAAGGAGACTTCGTTGAGGTACCTTTTTCGAAGATAGTCTAGTTGGCTCAAAAAAGGGGTAAAATAGCACTGACTAGATGTCTATTCAAAACCATTTTAATGAATGTGATAAAGACAAGGTCACTCGACAAGTTTTTCATCTTTAAGGAGTCTGAAAAAAGATTAACTATGGACTCTGTCAGGAATGTTCTTCTAGACCATTTTAACGAGTGTGAAGGAACAAGGTCACTCGGCGATCTTTTCAATTTTAGGGAGTTTGAAAAGAGATTAACTATGGACTCTGTATGGGATGTTCTTCTGGAACATTTTAACGAGTGTGAAGGAACAAGATCACTTGATGATCTTTTCAATTTTAGGGAGTCTGAAAAGAGCTTAACTATGGACTCCATGGGGGTATCTTTTTCATATATTTAGTCCCTAGGGCCCGAAAAGGATTAAAATTATCCCTGAGAATACTCTTCTATAGAAACAAGGTCCCTAGAGTGTACCTTTGTTCGTACAGTTGACCATCCAGACCGAAAAAGGGGTAAACTACCGTCGGACAGAAGTGACTTCAAATTTCAGTTTAGTGAGCGTGAAGGTCAACAAGATCGCTCAGAAATATTTTCTTGTTTAGAGGGTCTAAAAAGGGCTTAAAATAAGACCCGTTGGGGGCTATGACTCATGTATGAAACTGGTTCAGGTAGAGCCCGCTACTAGGCTCATACCAAGAGTCTCTTCGATAGTCAATTTGGAAAGTCTCCCAAAAGGGAAGAAAACACAAACCATGGTGTAAGTCCTCCTACAGTATAGAAACCATAGTCATGGCTTCAAGGATAGCCTCATCTGAAGGCAATTCAATATCTAATAAATCACGCAAATGAGGGTCGATAGTCCCAAAGGGTGAAGTAAACTGACCATAATCCATATGATGATGGAGGTTCTGGACAGGACTGGTAGAGTCTATTAGTGAAGAATCATGAGCACGAGGGCTTGAGGATATACAAACAATGAGATCAGACTCAGAAGGATACTCAAGCCCACTTGGACCAAGGAGGAAGTGAGGGCTCCCATGCCCCCATTGGATAAACCAAAGGATCAATTGTTGATACCGAGTCTCAAGAAGGAAAACATGATTGCACAGGTTCCTGCTCAGAAGCAATTGAACACCGAGGGTAAGACACCACATAATTAACCTGTGGCAGGGTAGAGTCTACCCGAACACTAGGAACATATAAAGGGGTAATTTGAACTAACACCTAATTAGGATGGTGATTATCAAATGCCAGTTGGTCAATAGTGACAATGCTTCCATTGTGAGGGAAATACATCACCCAGAAGAGCGTAGATACCACAATGTTCATAGCATATACATAATCACGCCCGAGAAGCATATTGAAATCTAACGGGACTTGCACCACTATAACATCGACATGGACAATATTCCCACCTAATGAGATAGGAAGCTGTGGAAGAACCCCCAAATATTCACTAGGATGTCTTTCAAAAGTCAACAGTTCATGCAAAGAAGACACAAGCTCGGGAGATCCCAAGACTTTCCAAACCGAGGAGGATAAAATACTTGCATAGGATCCTTCATCCACGATACATCGATAAATGTTTGTTGAATTAACTTCAACCCTTATTTGAAAAGGTGTGGAAGAAGGAATATGAGGCTCAACAAGGTCATTCCAATAAAAGGAAACCATCCTAGGGCTTGGAGGGGGTGTGCTCGAAACGAGTGGAATGCCCCCTTGTTCTGAAATTATTGAGCCGGAAATGCTAAAAACATAGTCAGTAGACACATCACTCCCCAAAAGAAGAGTGGGATCATCCAATGAATGCATCAACATGACCACTTTCGCAACCAATGGTTGAATAGGCTACGGGACTACATGATATAAAGGCACCTCACCCCCTAAAAGAGGAGTGGGATCAGTCGATGACTGCATCGGCATGACCACTTTCTCAACCAATGGTTGAATAGGATGAGAGACTACATGGTCCAAAGGCACCACACCCCCCAAAAGAGGAGTGGGATCAGTCGATGATTGCATCGGCGTGACCACTTTCTCAACCAATGGTTGAATAGGCTGAGAGACTACAAGGCTTAAAGTCACCTCACCCCTCAAAAGAGGAGTGGGATCAGCCGATGACTGCATCGACATGACCACTTTCTCAACCAATGGATAAAGAGGCTAAGAGACTACAAGGTCTAAAGGCACCTCACCCCTCAAAAAAGGAGTGGGATCAACCGATGACTACATCGACATGACCACATTCTCAACCAATGGCTGAATAGGCTGTGAGGAAACCTTAGAAGACTCAAAATCAGAAGATCTTGCAGACAGGGACCACAATATTTGTACCTCTAAAATTCCAGGGCACATATGAGTAAGGTGATCTCCCTTGCAAATCTTACAAGGGAACTTAGGTTTACATCCTATCCGTCTAGGTTTCTCAACATAATCGATTCCCCTAGCATGACTAGCAGTGGCTGGTTTCACATTTCCAACATGACTTGCAAAGGCTGGTGATGAGTCGATAACATGACTCATAGAGGCTATAGACCTATTTCCAATATGACTATCAGCGACTGGACTTTTTCCCCCAGCATGACTGGCAGGGGCTGGTGATTTCTTCTTCCTATTCTTCCTCTTTCTACTTCGTTTAAAATTTTGGTTACTAGTAACTGTACTTTCACCAAAGGCAGGATAAGGAGGAGGAGGAGACTTTTCTTATGAAGAAACATCAACAGGGTGCCCATGACTTAAGGTTCTTAGCTGATAAGTGTCAAGATAATTTGAGACATTTGGAATGGTACCCAACCAAACCGGTAGTCCCACATTCAACCCAGGAATGTACAAAGTGGCCATCAAAGGGACACCAATGTTTCCGAAGAAAGAAAAAGCACAAGAATCCCCTTGTGAAGGGGCTCCTTGGTTGGTATCATCAGGAAATTTAGCCATGAAGATCTTATGTAGAGGTTCTCCCCTTGCGAGATTGTTCAAATCCGTAAAAGTCTCACACACTAACTCTGAAGAACCAGTGTTATCAAAACAACGCCTATAAAGAGGCGGCTCCACGTTTCTAAGCAGAAGACTAAAAATTCCTCTCAACCGGTAGAGTGGGTGGTCTACCACCATAGGTTAGAGATCCAAAGCCATGAATAACTAACTCACTATGGAAAACGAGGGAGCACAAAGCAGACATTAAAAGTTCCTAAAGGAAAATCAAGAAAACGACTAACTAGTTGGAAGAACAATTACACCAACCAAAACTAGAGAAACTTACAGGTGCAACTGCAACTTGAATACGGAAGCACCCTCCGAGTATATTCTACAAAGAATGGCCTGATGTCTTCACTAGGTACTACAGTATACCCCCGCAGTCACCTGTGTAAGTCCCTAAAATAAAGGCAACTAGGTTGCCAACTCATGAACAATCACCAACCGGGTATAGTCGACAGTCGGGTGGACCGCAATGAGCATGGTATCAAGCCCAAAACATATCAAGGGTATCTAAATAAAGTGTTCTGGAAGAAGACTGAGGACCTCAAATGGATTCGAGACCCATGAAGCTCTGTGGAAAATGCGATCAACGGAATCCCAAGACAAGTCCTCTATATGCGTTCCCCACTTCTGACTTTGGAGGGGTTATCTCCGCTACCTTTCTGCACGCGACCTCGTGTTTAGCCTCTATGTTAGAGGGGGGTCCCAGATAATTTTCATGTTACTGGACTTCTACACTCCTTAGCACAGACTCATATTTTTGTTTTAACGGCCTTGAAGAGTTTCCTCTCCAACCTAATTCAAGGCCCTAACCCTAAACTAGTTGATGGACCCTACAAACATAAAAGTCTAGTTATTTTTAATTAGAGTTCTTATTAAGGCTTGATTTACTCAAAAGGTGTGGTAGTGCAACTGATGTTGTTAAGACTCTTGCAGAAAAAAGAAATGATAAGAACACTAGAAAAGAAGGATTATCTTTATTATTTTTCTTTTGAAATGCTTTTAAGATGAGAAGAAAACACAACACTATGCTAATTTCTTTTTCTTTTTCAAATAACAATGCAAGGCAAATGCCAAGAAAGAAAGAAAACTAACAAGCTATATATATATATATATATTTTATATTTTCTTCCAATCAAATCAGAAGTAACAAGATTCTAAAATAAACTGATGAATGCACGATTCATGGCCCCCCCATTTTTTTTTTTCAAAATGCAACTCATTTTTCTTAAAATTTCAAGATAAAAATAAGTTTAAAAATCTAGGAACAGAAGAAATCTTTCAATGAAAAAACAAGCTATGTTGAAGTCCAACCTAGGCTAAAACTTCTATTACAGAGACCCTAATCAGACAAGACAGACCCTAGGAAGTAAAAACTTGACAGGGAGGAGGATGACTACCTCCAAAAACTTTTTTGGACAGGTACATGACGATCTCTTCAACAGTTAGCGTGCATACGTGGGTTGTAGAAGGGCAGGGCACATGTGCATGTGGGTAGGCCCAATGCAGGCCGCATGTGCCTCTGAAATCCTTCAAAAAAAGAAAAGAAGAAGCTAAGCTTCAGCAGAGGATACTGGTATTGAACACCAGCGCCCCTTAAAGGTAAAAAACTTACTTTGACAAAGAAGAGGCAAGAAATTTTTATTAAAACAAATCTAATCCTGAGGTTTTTACCTAACTATGGGTTGTTCAATCAAAGACCTAGAAGGACCCAAAAGATCCCTGAGAAGGATCACTTCTGCAGGAAAGAGGATAACTGCCTCTTCCTGAGAAGGATTTCCTGGGTTCTCAGACACGCAGCTAGCACTTCATCAGCAGGCATACATGTTGGTCACTATAATTTCTTATTTAATTTAAACAATCAAGTGCTACATAAATTGTCAACCCAGGGAAGTCTGTTTATTTCAAAGATAACCACACACTATATATGCTCAATCTCAAAAGCAACCCAGAGTTGTAGTAAAAACTATATTAATCACACTTGCCTTGAACAAACCGAAGTTCTAACTTGAACTACAAGAAAGAAATCTACCTATTGCAGAGCTCAAAGTTTGAAGAAATGATTAATTTAAGAATCCTGGATTACATTAAAATAACAACAAGATACTGCAACAGGAAAGACCAACTATTTTGTAACCAGAGAACAGGACCTTATTCCCAAAGCAGGAANTGCTTAACTGAAATAATTGACATGCATTCTGAAGGCTATCTATCTCCTAACAGAGAACATGACCCTATTTCCTGAGAAGGAAACTTCAGCACCTTGTTTCTGATTAACACACTTTCATGAACTCATTAATGCATTGGAGGCTAACTATTTCTAACAGAGAATAGGACGCTAATTCCTTCCCAAGCAGGAACCTTCAGCACCAGTCTCTGACTAGCACACTCATGAAAATAATTGAAGGCTAACTATTTCTAACAGAGAACATGACCCTAATTCCTTCCCAAGCAGGAACCTTCAGCACCAGTCTCTGATTAGCACACTCATGAAAATAATGGAAGGCTAACTATTTCTAACAGAGAACAAGACCCTAATTCCTTCCCAAGCAGGAACCTTCAACACCATTCTCTGATTACCAAGATTTCATAAATTCATCACACAGGATTGCTAACTAAAATGATTAACAGTTACCCAAGCATGAACCACATGAAAACAATGTAACATTCAGTAAAGCAGAGTTTTTAGCAAGACAGAGTTCACTAGTGTTTCAGCAAAGCAAAATTCATTAAAGTAGTGTTTCAGCAAAACATAAATTAATCAAGGCATAAACATAGATCACACTAACACACTATAAAACTAACGGGTGAATCTTGTGAAGAAGGTGGGCCCTCCCTTCTCACAAGATTCCTCTGAAACGAAAAGGCTAGAGAGAAATGCTCAGAACAATCTTTTATTCATCTATCAATGTATCATATTACAATATGAAATGAAGTATGTTCTTCTCTGTAAAACATTCTTAGTACAAAAACTGAAAAATCCTCTCGAATGGTGATTTCCTCTTATTTAAAGAGGAAAATCCCTTCGATAAAATTGATCAACAAATTACAGGTGTATATCTGGGTCCTATTCTTAGTCAGATCGACTTTCTAAACTGGAATAGGGTCTCCTAGTCTCCCGCAACAGAATGCTATTACGAGTGCTGAGTGAGGTGTTGTTGTTACGACTGGAGTAACAACTCTTTATTTGTTTCTTGTTGCTGTTGTTGTATGTTGTTTCGGCATCGCAAATCGTGGGCTGTTTCAGCCACGGGATTTGTGTTCTGACTGTTTCAGCACTTCTCAGACAACAGCGATGGTTTGATGCTTGGCTCATGGTGCAGTTGTTGTAGTCAATCTGTGTGAGTTGATGTTCAACATCGTTGACCATGGACTGTGTAACAGCTTCCTCTGTGTTTCAGCATCGTTGACCACGGACTGTGTAACATCTTCCTCTGTGTTTTAGCATCGTTGACCATGGACTGTGTAACAGCTTCTTCTGTGTTTTAGCATCGTCGACCACGGACTGTGTAACAACTTCTATGTTTTAGCATCATCGACCACGAACTATGTAACAACTTCCTCTGTGTTTCAGCATCGTTGACCATGGACTGTGTAACAGATTCTTCTGTGTTTCAGCATTGTCAACCATGGGCTGTGTAATAGCTTCTGAGTTGTTGTTTTAGCAACAGGCCTCAATGCTAATCTGCAGTTTGAACTGTTTCAGCACTTATACATTTCTAATCAATGGTTAAGTACGAGAGTGATGTAAAATTATATGCAAAATAGATTAAATGTATAGTAAAGAGAAGAGACGTTGTATACCTTTGGAAAGATAGGATAAAGTGATAATATGAGTTTAAATGTGAGTGAACAAGAGTGTAATGGTGGCAAAAAGTATGGGCAAAAAGGTACATTGTGTGGTCCTAACATCCCCCCCAACTTAAAATGTTGCATGTCCTCAGGCAACTTCACTCTGAATCAGAGTCTGAATACCGACTCTGAGTGTGCAAGTTACTCAAGTAGTAGTTGTGGGAGGTACTGTCTGTTGGAGCTCTGAACCCTTGGACACGTTGTAACCTTTGCCAAGCTGTTGTTTTTGTCTTCTTAGGCAACTTATAATGGATTTGATATCTCTCTATTGGCAACCAGAGGATAGGAAAATAAAACCGGTACCCTATCCAGCTTTCAGCACATTGCTGAACACACTGGATGTAGTTAGGTACCCTGGAGATTGTTATCTCGAGATTAGTAGGGATAAAAGGATTGTGTTCCTGTCTTTTCTCAGTAGATTGCTGCCAAAACAAGTTGTTTGCCTGGAGGGAAGCAATCTCTGTGGATCTGATGAAGTGTTGACAATCCTGAAGCACTGTTGATTGTAGTTGTTGAACGTGTTCAGTCATCCCTGGTTTCTTTAAAAACTGATAGTATTATGTAACAA
>SNQJ01S0166618.1:0-17585 GCA_010110895.2 Picea sitchensis | reverse complement strand
TTTAGCATTGGAAACGTAATCATAACTTCTGCATAATATATCAAACTCAAAAAGGAATTCATCAGGATCTTCTGAAGACAAACCATGAAAATTAGGTAGTGTTGAGAGTGGAATGTTCTTCATGGGGGCTACTCCTCTAGGAACATCACCAATAGAAAATCCTAATCTGGAGAAAGAGTTTTCATCATTTACCTCTCCTTCAGAACCTGCCTGTTCTTCGTGATGCAATTCTTCATTGTACTCATCCATGTTTTCTTCTGTCTGCTCCCCTGTCGCGCTTGCTCTGTCCTCAATGTTTCCTGCTGTTTTCTGGACTGTCTCAGGACTCTAAAATTCTTTCCCTATTTCAAAGTTTGCTTGGAATGAAGGCTGGGATTTTTGTTTCCGAAGGTTTGGTCGTTGAGCAGCATATTCAGACTTTGATATAATCTTGTCAATATAAGTCTTTCTTCCTCCTTTTCCTCTTCCCCTGCAACTTGTAGGGTCAGTGTCTTTGGGGTCTCTGCATCCTCTCATGCAATCTTTGTATCTAAAAAATCATAAGTGCTTTTGAAATCTATAATTACCTTCCCCGGCAACGGCGCCAAAATGTTGGTCACTATAATTTCTTATTTAATCTAAACAATCAAGTGCTACATAAATTGTCAACCCAGGGAAGTCTGTTTATTTCAAAGGTAACCACGCACTATATATGCTCAATCTCAAAAGCAACCCAGAGTTGTAGTAAAATCTATATTAATCACACTTGCCTTAAACAAACCGAAGTTCTAACTTGAACTACAAGAAAGCAATCTACCTATTGCAGAGCTCAAAGTTTGAAGAAATGATTAATTCAAGAATCCTGGATTACATTAAAATAGCAACAAGATACTGCAATTGGAAAGACCAACTATTCTGTAACCAGAGAACATGACCCTATTCCCAAAGCAGGAATTTTCAGCACCTGTTTTCGAACATCATACTTCATGAACTCATTGCTTAACTGAAATAATTGACATGCATTCTGAAGGATATCTATCTCCTAACAGAGAACAGGACCCTATTTCCCGAGCAGGAAACTTGAGCACCTTGTTTCTGATTAACACACTTTCATGAACTCATTAATGCATTGGAGGCTAACTATTTCTAACAGAGAACATGACCCTAATTCCTTCCCAAGCAGGAACCTTCATCACCAGTCTCTGACTATCACACTCATGAAAATAATTGAAGGCTAACTATTTCTAACAGAGAACAGGACTCTAATTCCTTCCCAAGCAAGAACCTTCAGCACCAGTCTCTGATTAGCACACTTATGAAAATAATTGAAGGCTAACTATTTCTAACAGAGAACAAGACCCTAATCCCTTCCCAAGAAGGAACCTTCAGCACCAGTCTCTGATTACCAAGCTTTCATAAATTCATCACACGGGAATTCTAACTAAAATGATTAACAGTTACCCAAGCATGAACCACATGAAAATAATGTAACGTTCAGTAAAGCAGAGCTTTTAGCAAGACAGAGTTCAATAGTGTTTCAACAAAGCAGAATTCATTAAAGTAGTGTTTCAGCAAAACAGAAATTAATCAAGGCATAAACAGAGATCACACTAAAACACTCTAAAACTAACGGGTGAATCTTGTGAAGAAGGTGGACCCTCCCTTCTCACAAGATTCCCCTGAAATGAAAAGGCTAGAGAGAAATGCTCAGAACAGTCTTTTATTCATCTATCAATGTATCATATTACAATCTGAAATGAAGTACGTTCTTCTCTGTAAAACCTTCTTAGTACAAAAACTGAAAAATCCTCTCGAATGGTGATTTCCTCTTATTTAAAGAGGAAAATCCCTTCGATACAATTGATCAACAAATTACAGGTGTATATCTGGGTCCTATTCTTAGTCAGATCGACTTTCTAAACTGGAATAGGGTCTCCTAGTCTCCCACAACAGAATGCTATTACGAGTGTTGAGTGAGGTGTTGTTGTTACGGCTGGAGTAACAACTCTTTATTTGTTTCTTGTTGCTATTGTTGTATGTTGTTTCGGTATCGCAAATCGTGGGCTGTTTCAGCCACGGGATTTGCGTTCTGACTGTTTCATCACTTCTCAGACATCAGCGATGGTTTGATGCTTGGCTCATGGTGCAGCTATTGTAGTCAATCTGTGTGAGTTGTTGTTCAGCATCGTTGACCACGAAATGTGTAACAACTTCCTCTGTGTTTCAGCATCGTTGACCACGGACTGTGTAACAGCTTCCTCTGTGTTTCAGCATCGTTGACCATGGACTATGTAACAGCTTCTTCTGTGTTTTAGCATCGTCGACCACGGACTGTGTAACAGCTTCTGTGTTTCAGCGTCGTCGACCACAGACTGTGTAACAACTTCCTCTGTGTTTCAACATCGTTGACCATGGACTGTGTAACGGATTCTTCTGTGTTTCAGCATCGTCAACCATGGACTATGTAACAGCTTCTGAGTTGTTGTTTCAGCAACAGGCCTCAATGCTAATTTGCAGTTCGAACTATTTCAACACTTATACATTTCTAATCAATGGTTAAGTACGAGAGTGATGTAAAATTATATGCAAAACAAATTAAACGTATAGTAAAGAGAAGAGACGTTGTATACCTTTGGAAAGATAGGATAAAGTGATAATATGAGTTTAAATGTGAGTGAACAAGAGTGTAATGGTGGCAAAAAGTATGGGAAAAAAGGTACATTGTGTGGTCCTAACAGTACATACGCGGGCTGACTAAAGGTAGGGCGTGTGCATACACGGATTGTCCCACTATAGGGTGCGTATGCCTTTTAAGACTCTCAAAAATGGAAAAGAAATAGTATGCTAAGCAGAGAAGGGAAGACTAGTATTGAGAACCAAAACCCATGAACACTCAGACTTCTTGTAGAAACTCAAAAAAGGTAGTAAAACCAATTTCAAAATACCCAATAAAAAATCCCCAAAGAACCCTAGAGACTCCCCAGTATGGTTGCCAATTCTATTGTGAGTGGGAAATCCCCCTACAGACTAGCACTTAGGGTTTTATCATGCATGCAGAAAATACCTAAAGATTCCTTCTTTTTACCATCATCCCAGACCTAATCCCCATTATTCTTAAGCAAATACATAGTTAAGAAGATCAAGTGAACATACCTTATTTCCAGCGTTTGATATCAATCCCTCTTCACTCTTGGTCGCTCTTTGACTACAACTCTCCTCCCAAGGCTGACCTGTATTCACAAAAGACAAACAAAGAACTCCACATGCATTTAATCTACATATTAATGGGTTAGATATTTAATCAACATGTATGCAATAAACAATGAAAATCTCATATGGTGGGATGGGAAAAGTACTTATTTATTATTAACTTCACTAAAGAAACTTACAATGGTGAAGTCGGCCACTGCTCCATGAATCTGGTCCTAAGCTCCTCTTTTACTATGAACCAATTGCTAACACACTTGCTTCTCTTCTTCGTTGAAATCACAAAATGGTTGCAGAATCTTGGGCAAAGGGGAATACAAATTCGGGTAGAGTTTCTTTACTATATTTCTCCTCTCTTAGAATGGGACCCCTACCCCTTCTTTTATAGGCTATGAGGAGCTAGGTATTTAGTCGAATGACTGGCCATGCATGGTCGAAAGGTTTAGTTAACTTACCCAAAACTATATGTTCCGTCAACAACTTTCCATTTTTCGTGCTTTTGTAGGTACATGCGGGTTGTAGTGGGTCAGCTAGAGTGTACACATGGGTTGTAGTGGACCAGGGCATGTGGGCCTTTAAAAAGGGTGTTTTTAAGAAGATTTGTTCAGTACTGGCTTGGCAAAGAAGGCATAGGAGATATCCTGATGTCCAATAAGCATATCTGGTGCAAATTAGGGTTACAAAAACTTAGATGTAAGTTTTAAAACTGTGAAGTAAAGCAATGCATACATATTCTTAATAAAAATAGAAATTAATCAATGGCTCATACACATAACACACAGAGATTTACATTGGAAACCCTTAACCGGGAAAAACAAGATTTCCTTGGTGTCACACCTTCCAACTCTTTATTGTATTAATTTTACCATTCATCATACAATATATACAATGTTTTAGGTATTCCGTAGCTACCAAAACCCTAATCCCTTAATTCGGGATTAATTTAGAAAACCGTTAAAATTAACAAAATCCGCTAAAATAGAAAAAACCGCCAAAAAACAAATTTCGAGGCGCTGCCCGGAACCTCGTCAAACGCAATTGTCAAATATGATGTGCCCACACACACACCTGTAAAGAATATACATACAAAACATTGGAGACAATACGCATGAGGTGGATTCACGTGGACGCCATGTGGACCTCTACCAATGAACACCGGAAGAGCTTTGGGAAGCCATAACTTGCAACCCAAAGCTCAGATCTAAGCCTGGTAGAAATCATTAGAATTCTACGGGTAAGTAGAAGAGGATGAAGACCTTGGATAGAGGATTTGAGATGTTAAGGATAGAAAAATTTTGATGCCCCATCCCTAGGAAGGATACTCAGGGGTCTGGTTGGTTACAAAGTGGTATCATAGCATGGTTACATCACTTGGCCTGCTTGGGCTCATGGACGAGTTGCATAAAAACCATATTTAAAGGAATTTTAAGGGTGACACCCTATCGTACCTCTTTCCTAAAGAGTCTGGTTAAATAGTTACTGAAGAAAAGAATGAAACTTTCTTGTGTGTGTGTGTGTTTAATAAATATTAACTGTGTGTTTTTCATAAACTAATAGAATATTTGCTAACAATAAGTGTTTTTTCAGCACTCAAGTAGTCAGTAAATCACGGGAAAACTACAAGTATAAAGGATGGTGACGTGCCATGAAGTGGGGGATGGCTCCCACAACAGAGATGAAGAATCTAACAAAAGGAGGGCAGTGGAAACCTCTCCATATCTGGCTGAAACTGTAAGGAGCCTCATGGCCGAATTACAGAGTTGCAAGGCCGACAACGAAAGGTTGATAAAGGAGCAAGAAAAAGAATTGGAAATTAATGCAATCTTGCTGCAGAGCTTATACAATATATAGAGGCAAATCCAACATGGACGCGCAACCAGTTAGGTGGACTGACAACATATGAAGAGAAGTCAAAGTCAACATGAGATACGAAAATGAGGTCCCATAAGTGGCTACACTAGGAGGAGTACCTCAAGGAAGGTTTAACCTAAGGGTAGGAGACGCTCATCGGGAGAGTCATCTGGAGAGGAAACTGGAAACTCCAAGGGATCTTCCAGTAGCAAAGATAGTTGGCATTCTCAAAGGAAAGGAAAGAAGCGAAAGCATTCCAGAAGTCATGATCCTGAAGAGTTCAAGAAAGCCAAACTACCCTCTTTCGATGGAGATATTAAGAAAGGGGAAGAGGCAGAAGCTTGATTTCTTAGTTTAAAGAAGTACTTCAGAGTCCATGACTACTCTGAAAACTTGAAGGCTCAAATAGCCATCTTCAACCTAGAAGGAAAGCCTTCCATTTGGTGGGAAGACCTTAGGAATGTGAAAGGAATCCATGAGAATGACTTGTCATGGAAACAATTTGAGAAACACTTCAAGAACAAGAGTAGTTCGAGATTCAAGAAGAAGGGGTTTAAATCCTTAAGATTTAAGAAATATGGAAAGTATTCTAGGATGATCCTTCCTACTAGAAGTGCGTATCAACATAATTTCCCCTCCCAGAGTGGAAATAAACATTTTTGAGCAACCCTAGCAAAGACTGATAACCCAAAGAGAAAACCCTTGAAATGTTGGGGTTGTGGAGAAGAACATTTGTTGAGGGATTTTCCACACAAACATTAGAACAGTAGGAGATTCTACAACATCCAAGAAGGTACCACAGTCAATGATGTGGCTAGAATCATGCCATGGATTTATGCAACCTTGGATCATAAACAAGTCGATCACCAAGCTTTAGTGGTGGACATGGAAGGTATGACATCCAACCATCTAGTTTCTATTTTAATTGACCCTAGTTCTAAATTGAGTTATGTGGGCCCTCAGATTGTTGATAAGTGTAAACTGCAACCAACTAGACATGTTAATCCATGGTTGGTACAACTATCCACTGGAACCAAAAGAAAAGTAGCAGACATCATACCAGCTTGCCAATTCATTATGGATGGATTTCCCACCCAAGCAACGCTTAACATACTTCCCCTAGGATATTATGACCTGTTTCTTGGTATGGACTGGTTAGCCACTTATAAAACCAAGTTGGATTGTTACCATAAGACTTTGAAATGTGAAATGAAGAAGGAAGAAAAATAACCCTCCAAGGGATTCACAGGCCTGTCTCAGTGAGACAAATATCAATCGTTCAAATGAAAAAGTATTGCAGGAAGGGATGTCCTCTATATGCAATACAAGTGCTAGAATATATTGAGTATGACAAACCAAACCTAGAGGACCACACCATATTAAGGGAGTATAAATACATGTTTCCATAAGAGGTATCGGGTCTTACTCCGAGAAGAGACATTGACTTTTCCATAGAACTTGCACCAGGGGTAGTGCCAATATCTAGAACACCCTATTGGATGAGTACAATAGAGCTAGATGAGCTCAAGTTACAACTAAAGGAGATGATGGATAAAGGCTACATCTGACCCAACGTGTCTCCATGGGGAGCACCCACCTTGTTTGTGAAAAATAAAGATGGCACACTCCGACTGTGCATAGACTATAGACAACTCAATAAGACAATCATAAAGAACAAGTATCCCTTACCAAGAATTGATGACTTGTTTGAACAATTAAGGGGTGCTTCCATTTTATCAAAGATTGACTTAAGGTTTGGATAACATCAAGTCTGAATCAAGGATGAATACATCCAAAAAATATCCTTTGGGACAAGATATGGTCACTATGAATTTGTGGTGGTGCCATTTGGATTAACCAATTCCCCCTCCACTTTTATGTTCTTGATGAATAATGTACTCAACAAATTCCTAGACAGATTTGTATTGGTTTTCATTGATTATATCCTAATCTACTCCAATAGTAGAGAGGAGTATGAAGAACATCTTAAATTAGTGCTTCAAGTACTAAGAGAGCATCATCTCTACACTAACTTTAGTAAGTGTGATCTTTTCTAGAAGCAAGTACATTACTTAGGCCATGTTATTTCTAAAGAAGGAGTGGCAGTAGACCCTAAAAAGACCAGATCTATCATGGAATATCCTACCCCAAAGGATGTATCTGATATCAGGTCCTTTATGGGATTATAAAGATACTATAGAAGGTTCATAAAAGGATTTTCCAAGATCGGTTGTCCAATCACTGCCCTTCAGAAAAAAGGGGTTAAATTCAAGTGGACATTAGAATGTGAAGGAAGATTTCAAGAACTGAAATACCTTCTAACCCATGCACCTGCGATGAAGATTGCAGACCTTGATGATGACTTCCTCATGTGTACATATGCCTCTAAGGAAGGACACAAGGGATTCCTTATGCAAGAAGGGCATGTAATTTGATATGAATCCATAAAACTGAATGAGCATGAAATCAATTACATGACCCGTGATCTAGAGTTGGATGCCATAGTGCATGCTTTAAAAATATGGAGGCATTACCTTCTGGGTAGGATATTTTTACTTATGACAAACCACTGTGGGATGAGGCACCTGTTTGATCAACCAAAACTCAATGCTAGACAAGATAGGTGTATGGCTCTCCTTAGTGAGTGTTATTTCGAAATCAAACACCTCAAAGGAAAGGAAAATAGGGTGTTTGATGCCCTTAGAATAACTCTGAAAATGATTCACCTTGCAGCGCTAAGAACCTATGAAACAGACGTCAGAGAGAGAGTGAGGAATGCACAAGAAATGGATACCTTTTTCAAGACCGTGACGTCATACATAAAGTAAGAGCCCACATGCCTAAAGTATGAAGGCTATCAGATGCTTGATGAAGTCCTATTGACCTATAAAAACATATTGTATATTCCAAGTAGTGATGAATTGAAGAGGTTCATAATGGATGAACTACACAAGAGACCATATACTAGTCATCTAGGTTATCAGAAAATTATCATGGCTACTAGGAAACAATTCTATTGGTCTGGATTGAAAAGGGACATATCTGACTATCTAGCAGAGTGTCTAGAATTCCAATAAGTTAAGGAAGAACACCGACACACAACAGGGTTGTTACATCCTCTACCGATTCCAGAATGGAAATGGGAAACCATCTCCATGGATTTCATCATCAGATTACCAAAATCGACCAAGAAAAATGATGCCATCATGGTAGTTGTGGACAAATTGAGCAAGTCTACTCACTTCGCTCCTGTCAAGTCAACTTGCAAGGAAATATATATTGCCAATGTCTTCATAAAGGAGATATCTAAACTACATGGCATGCCTAGGGAGATTATATCTGACAGAGACAAAATTTACTTCAATATTTTGGAAGTCCTTAATGGCTAGTTTTGAGACTAAATTGTTGTTTAGCACAACCTATCACCCTCAAACGGATGGACAAACAGAAAGAGTGAACCAAATATTAGAATACATGTTAAGGATGCATGATGCATCAACCTAAGAAGTGGGAAGACTACCTGCAATTGGTATAATTTTCTTACAACAACGATTATCAAGAGTCATTGAAGATGGCCCTTTTGAAACCCTCTATGGTAGATAGTGAAAGATTCCAATCATATGGGGTAATCCAGTGGATAGAATTAATATTGTACCCGACATGTTGAAAGAAATGGATCAACAAGTGATTCAGATTAAGCAAAATTTGAAAACTTCTCAAGATAGACAGAAGAGTTCCTTGAGAACAAGAGCTTGTGCCAAGTTGGCATCCTGGTATTGTGGACCCTTTGAAATCATAGATAGAGTGGGACATGTATTCTATAGGATATCACTCCCTCCCACAATGAAGGCACATAATTCTTTCCATGTTTCATTATTGAATAAATATGTACATGATTCTAATCATATAATTGACCAGTCTGTGATTCAGGTGGAATTGGAGGGAGAATTATTGCCAGAACTTTAATGCATACTAGACAAGAAGGAAACCTCACTCAGGAACAGAACCATTGCACAGGTCAAGGTGCAGTGGAAACATTTTGGCCCAGATGAAGCTACATGGGAAATGGAGGATTCCATGAAACATGCATATCCATTTTTGTTTACTTCTTTGTATACAGAGCACATTGATAGATAGAACATAGAGGACGATGTTCCTTTAAGGGGGAGGGGATTGTAACACCCTTGTTTCCCCCAGCTTGTAAATATAACTATATTGGCCAAGAGACTATGGAAAACTCGATATGTGTGAATGTTTGATTTGATGAACCTTTGTATAAAACGTCAATGAATGTAATTTCTATTATTAATAGAAAATAGATAAGTGTTGCATAATTGTTGAAAGGGGGGTTTGCCAAGATAGACCATAGATGCTATGAAAGAGATGGTGAGGGGAACCAGGAATGGTTGAGATAACCCCCACCAAACCAGTACCTTGCAGTATTTAATTTCTCAAGACCAGAATAATCCTTTGACCCAGGGATGAATTACAGTCAGGCTGGTAGGTGGGAAGACCTCCTCAAGAGTTAATGAGGGCATGGGGAAGAGAGCCCATTTGAAAGGATTTCATACTTGACCAAAGACTAGGAATTCTAGCCACACACAATTTTGTTTAGGAAGGCAAGAAAGGAAGGCGTGGAGGGAAGAGGAAGATCTACGAAGAGAAGCAGAGAAGAGAGACTAAGCTCTCAAGTTCGAGGAAGAAATGAGAAATGAACGTGTTCTGGTCGTAAGATATGGTTAGTAGAGTTATGCTACAAGCTAATAAATGAGGGTGTTGAGTGACTGAACAAGTAATTAGACATGCCTCCTTTCTTGGTATATAGAGAACTCATTTCCAAGATCCTGTGGGATGAGGAGAGTAACCTTCGTCCCTAACTTTTGCTGAGCTAGAAGAAATAATTCTCTCTCAGAGCATCATGGTCTAGCTTAGGAGTGGCCAATGGTAAATTTGTTAGGAGTGATTGATCTTATGGTTGGGTGGAAACAAACACCCATTTCAGCAGTTGAATCACATTATCTGGTTCTGATAAGTGTTTTCATACTCTATGCATTGAATTGGAATAATGGATGAATGCATGTATTTATACATCTAAGAATGGTTTTTGTATTGAATGATCAAGTTATGTGTATGAATTTATATTCTTGTGAACTTATGATTTTGATTGATCGTCTATATGCCCCAAATTATCCTTCGAGGTGGCATGGGATGTAAACCTATAGGATGGTCGAGATAGAAAGAATTGCATAAATCTAGCCCTGTCTGTTTGAAGAGGATATCTTCTTCAGACTTTGTGTTGTGCGATCAAGATATTATGCCCAAGTCCTTAGCAAGTTCACGATGAGGAAGTTGTTCTTAACTTACGAGAGTTAGAAGGACCCATGTGACCAATATCTAGGAACCCTATGCTAAGCCTAAGGGAGCCAAGTCCTTCTCGCTTCGGAGATCTAGAAGTCTAGGACTTCGAATTATTGTTGTCCCTTATAGTCACAAACCAGATGAAGGTGATTGAGATTTACAGTTACCTGTACGTTTGACTGCCATTGGGCGGTTTCCCTTGTGGTTAGATGAACCTATCTTACCGACTAAACCAGGATCCAACTCTCCATCGTGAAGTAGAGCAAGCCACTAATTGAGAATGTTTGGGGGTTCCCTTAGTTGTTGGATCTACACTGAGACAAATTCGAAAGAGTACCACTTAGGGAGAATGGAGATGCCATAGCAACAAACTCCCCGAACGTCGAAGTTATGAAGTAAAGGAGAGTCATATATTTGGGGGATATTTTCAGGATCCTCACCTAAAAACCCATCATTCAGGAGGAGGGACCCGCATAGGTACTTCAGTGAAGTACTACATCGGGAGAATGGAGTGGCCATAAATCCAAAACCCCCCGAATGTCGAAGTCATGAAGTGACTAGGACTGTAGATCTAGGGATCCTTCAGGTTCTTTCCTAGCCATTAGATTTACGATGTAGTCAGCCCGACGTTGACTGCTTTAGGAGGACAAGGGTGTTGCAACATCAAATCCCCCAAAGGCCGAAGTCATGAAGTAATGTGGACTGTGGATATAAGGATCCTTTAGGATCCCTATCAGTCATCGATATACAGGGGATGTGTGGCGCTAAATCCTTTAGTTCGGAGATTGGGCACTCCGGGGAATTTGAGGTGTGGTGTGTCAAAAATTTTGGAAGCCCAAATTAACCAGAGTCGTCGATTCATGGACTCTTCGAAAATTTTCCTAATCGTCAGATCTAGTTTTTGGTCAGTCCGACACTGACCAACTCTGGGAGAAAAGAGGATTTTTTCATCACAAAACTCCCGAAGGCAGGAGTCATGAAGTAACGTTAGTCATGGATCTATGGATCCATGTGGCCAGATCATGACCTTGATATTCAAAGAATGTTAGAATGTTGTCAGTCTAGTGTGACATGGCAAGTCAACGTCACCAGGGTGATGTGGACCCACGATCGATATGACACGTGTCATCTCAATATTTTTTTTTCATAGACCCTATATGCCTATTGCAACATGACATGTGTCACCCCTGACCCTTCTACATGTTATCCCCTGGTATGTTCCCACCTAGACAAAGTGGTTGGTGAAGTGATCGGGACTCTAGGAGTCTGGGACTTTGGGAATCCAGAGGATTTGGGGTGTAGCAAACTTCGGGAGTCTGGGACTTCGAGACTCTGGAGGATTTGGGGTGTAGCGTTATAGAGAGACCCAAAATACCCAAAGGTATGAACCACGTGGCAAGTTTACGGGACTTTGGGAATTTGGGACTCTTAAAGGTCTCGTGCATAGAAAGTAAGGAGGTGTTCAACACTGAAGTGGTAAAGCGCCAAAGTGTTGAAGTTCCAAATTTCCTACTGGCCTGCGTGTTAGATGAAGATTGAGTTCAGTCGTGGGATCATATGGTGGATGGACTTCCATCGTTGATGAAGGAACTTGGAGACAATATGCGTGAGGTGGATTCACATGGAAGCCATGTGGCCCATAACCAATGAACGCCCGAAGAGCTTTGGGAAGACATAACATGCAGCCCAAAGCTCAGATATGAGCCTAGTAGCAGTCATTAGAATGGTATGGGTAATTAGAAGAGGATGAATACCTCAGAAAAAGGATTTAATATGTTAAGGAGATAAAAATTTTGATGCCCCATCCCTAGGAAGGATACTCAGGGGTCAGGTGGGTTACATAATTACAAAAGGTTTAAGTAAATTTGAAAAACATTATAACCCTGTTAAGACATAATTGACCTCACTTTGCCTGCAATACCGCTCAAAAATGATAAGAGCTGCTACTGAAAGAGTCAGGTAAATTGTGTTGTGAGATATACACTTATGACTACCATGTAGGTATTTTGCAATTTTTTAATATCACTATTATCTGTAATGAGTTTGATGGTGAATTAATTTCATTTTGTGTGACAATTTACGCAGGTGACCAAATGTCTAGGATGTAGACCAGAAAGGAAAAAAAATTAAATAGTTTTCGTGCCTACTCATGTTCCAGGAAAATATTCTTTCAATATTACCAACATGAATAGCCATGACAAAAGAGAGCACTATCCTAGATCTGTGATATTTATGACATGTTCCATAATGAAAAATACATGTCTGACGATGAAGACATTGTCGAGTAAAACAATATATACAAAAGTGGCATCCACATAGTAGTTGCTCGTCTAAAACTTTTTCCTTACAACGATGTCGCAAAGTGGTGTTCCAGGCACCTGCAAAAGGAAAATGGGATTATAGTCATCGCTTCAGGTGTTCCAATTGCATCTATCAAGGCAAAAGACATCAGGATTTGATACAAAACCATAGAACCCACTCTTTTGTCAGATGAATCGTTCTTGGACAAATTCAGAGTTGATCACAAGGAATGAGAAACCCTAATGGAGGAATAGTTCATAGACAAAGAATGACCAGTAAAGAAAGGAGAGAGATATGTTCTAGCGTATAAATTGAAGGACCTATACAGGACCCTAAATGCCATGATTTGCAGGTTCTACGATGAGGATACCAACACTCACTTCATGATGGAATAGTTTCTGATGGCCTACACAGTGGCCAAGACTAGAAATGAATTCAATTGGGGTAATATTTTATCCTTCAACATCACAAATCAAGTTTGGGAGGCTCATGGTATGAAAAAAACCCATCTTTTATATGATAACGTACCTTATAAGTGAAATTTGTGTAGATCATAGATTTCTTTCTTTCAAGTGGGCTTGAAGCCCAGATCAAAGCCTAATCCATGTTTGTTTCTCTCAATTATGGGAAGAAAACTACAAAGAAAACATTTATGATATATGTGATTACTTACTCGCTCCCTTGCACAAATCTATCATTGGGTATCATCCACACAACGTATCCCTAGGAGCTATTAAATCCTTGAGAGAAATAGGGGACCTGTATATGAAGAAATACTATACCTATGTGAGGATATTTGGGGGCATAGGACCACCACATTTGCTGCCCAAATATGTCCCCGATAAATTGCTAGCTAGAGAGATAGCATATCAAACAATAGAAAAGGGAGACATTGCCTACCTATTGGAGAAAAACAAAAAATATTGGCCCATTTTCCCTCTCCACACAGGCCAATATTCTCTATTGAATAAGAAAACATGCTGAAAAGGAGGTCGAGACTCTAAAGGAAATATGTTTATGTATTGGGAAAAAGAAAGGAAATGATCCCCAAAATGTGGTATATGACCACATAAGTGTTGTCAAATTAGCACCACAGGTTTTGCATGAAGCCAATTTTGCATAGGACTTCTTCTGAGGAGCCTTGTATTTTGAAGAAGTGTTAGACAAACTCCCTAATGAACCAACCAAAGAACGACTTCAGAAAGAGGAAGACAAAGATAGGGTCTTGACAATAGAACAGTTCAGAGCCCTACTCCAATAAGACAAGGAAAGACTATAAGCTAAAGAATGGGAAAAGAAACAAAAGGAGGCAAAATTATCAAGGAAATATGAGGAGGCCGAAGAAAGATACCAATAGAAAAGAAGGCAGAGGATGAGAAAAAATATGTTGAATTAAACAAGAACAAAGGTGAGGAGCCATTTTCGGAGAGGAATTGTGAATAAAATTCAACTAATACATATGCTACAACAACTCAGATCCAATATGATACAGATATTAAGAAGATGAAAACGGTAGATGCATCACAAGTAGCATTAACTGCTCAAAAAGAAGAAAGAAAAAAGAAAGAAGATGAATAGAAAAGAAATACTGCAAAATCCAAGGAAAAAGGATCAACACACTTAAACACAATTGTAGTAACAAATTCTAGTACAAGCATGATTCCCATTATGCTGGAAGAGTGCACCCCTCTGGCGGCTATTCTAGGTAACCTTTCCTTCACTTCCCAAGAATTAGGAATACATGGAGTAGTAGTGGTTGTAGGTGAATATTACTATAGCCATAGAAGAAAATCCATTGAGAAAAGGACTACTAAGAGAAATAAAAGAGGAGCATCCAACTAAGAGGCACCATAGAGAAGTGTTCAATGGAAATCTAGTCCATACCTAAAGGAAAATAGAATTCAAGAAGCATCAATCCTTAATGCATTTTCTACTACAAAAGTTGTGTCGATTCATGAAGTGGCATAGGCACTAGATGTGTATAAAGAAAAATTAGTTGAACTGGAAGCTATCATAAATTCTATCAGAGACAACATGGCCAACGAATTAAGAAAAAAGGTCACGATGGAAGAATGCCTGCATCGAGAAGAATTGGAGAAACAATTGCAAATTTAAGAGAAGGAGATGAGTGATGAATTTGAAAGGAAAATTAGTCTGAGCTAGAAGATACATCAAGAAGAGATTGATAATCTCAAAGACACACAAGCTCAAGAAGTGGTGAAACTCAAGAGTGAACAATTCAATATTAGTACATAAAATGAGAAGATTGAAGAACAAATCTGAAAATTGCAATATGATTTAGATCTTCTTGAGAAAACTATGGAAGAAAATAAAAGAGGAATTGTTGTCATAGAGATACTCAAAGAAAGAGCCACTAGATAAAATGAGGAACTCAGGGATATGCAGAAGAAATTATTTTATGTATTAAGAGAAATCCATAAGAATAAATCTGATCGAATTAAATTGGGCTTACAAATGAAAACCATGCAGGAAAAGTACCAAAAGGCCTTGGATGCATACAATAAGATCACTGAATGGAAAGATACTCATCAAAACACACCTAGCACCCTGCTAATGTACTCAGATAAATAGAAGATTAGAGACCATTAACTCCTTAGTTCAGGGATGTCGATTATGAAAGACATTAAGCACACCTAAGAGCAAGTCAGTATAGTGTGCACAAATTTATGGAGATTATCAGATAGCCTACTTAAACAATTTGGAATGGATCCCATGGTAGAGTTAGATAAAGCACCACTAACCCAAACAAGAGTAGAAGATGTGGAGGATAGAAGAAATCTTAGCATGAAATCTATTGAACCGATTGATGAAGTTGATGTAGAAGTCTTGGAGACAAGACTAATGTAGCCAACTAAACTGATTTCATTAACTGAAGATTTCATACAACAGTTAGAACAAATTTTGAAGATAAAGACCATAACTCTGATATGTGATAGTGAAATAGACCTCGAAATTATTTAGTTAAATAGAGTAGAGGCTATACTCAAAGACTTCAAACAATGGAAAAAATTCATCGACAAAATGAAGCCGCCAAAACCCACTTGATTATTGTAACTGAACTCTGCATTTTGATCATTTTTTTGTAATTATTGTAATATCCCAATTGGGAAGGTGAACTGAAGCATCATAATTGTTTACTGACAATTTGACAGTTACAAGAAATGAAAAACCTCTCTTCATATTCTATAAAAGAGATGAATGTAATATGGTTAAGGAATTTTTACACTTTGTGTATGTCAGATGGTACTATTACTTCTAGTTCAATAAAGAGCAAGAGGCATTTTATGAGACATGTTGTTATGGTGAATGTATTTGGGAATTTTCTTAATGTATTTGTCATTTATTTGAGTTCTGTAAGTTTTATTGTATGAACTATTTATGCAATTCTCTTGTATGATCAGATTATCACATGTTTCTCTTATTAAATGCAGTTATAATGTTGTCAAACTAGGATGCAATTACTTGTAAATGTGTTTAATGACATTATTTATTTCATTTATCATCTGAATGTATGAATTCTTTCTAATTCAGAAGATAATATTTTTAACTGTATTTAATCTTTATTAGTATGCTCTTTATGAGGATATTTTTAGTTTAGTTTAATTTTGCATCTTAGAATAGTTGTAGGTAGCTTCATTTTATTTTATTTTATTTTTAATTCATCTGAGAACCTTCAATTATTAGATTCATATTTAGACAATAAATTGTTGAGGCAACTAGGCCAGTATACTAGTTGGAAACACTACCCCAAACGAGAGAAAGTCTATTTGGGACTTGCCATCATGCGTTCTCCCTTACCTACTTGACCAAGCCATTTGGACTTATCAACACATAGTACACATTTTTTACTTCCATTTATGCTTGTGTAGCATAGATTTTGTCTTATTTTTGTTTCTCGAATAAAAGCCACCAATTGTTATTAGTTCATGTTGCAACTCAAGGTGGATTATTTCAGTCTTAGTTTCTTTTGCATAAGATTTCTTTTCTCTTTTTCATTAATTCCTTTCACTTTGTCATTTATTTGAAGCCTGGATTAACTTTGGTTTACATTCATGTTCATGAGAGAACCATGTACAAAATCCTTTGAGAATATTTAATTGGAATCTTCACTCGCTTTAGTATCATTCACCTTAGCATTAACAAATGGACAACAATAATCCATAAGAGTACAATCCTGAGTTGTTGAACAAGTGTCTTCTGAAGAAGAATTTATTTTTCTATAAATTGGAATAGAAAATTCATTAGATTACAAGTGAATAACTTCACCCCAAAACACTGAATGGATTTCCCTTCAGATATCTTGACATTTGATTAGAGGAGAATGCTTAAGGTACTAATTATCTATGTTATTCGTGCATTATCAATAAAATAAAGTGTCAAGTGTATGTGTTCATTTCTTTACCACCATTAGATTGGCCTAAGTATCATACTACACCTTGATTACCTCTATATATGATAAGTTAGAGCTTTTTGTTTCATGCTTCTACCCAGTAAACCTTATTCATTGAGTAATCAAAAGTTTGACTCTATTTCCCAATGGAAAAAGCACTAGTCTGCAAATACTTCAAATTATGAAGAATATTGATAAGGCTCATCAAGAATACTCTTTCAAAACTCAACCAAGTACACAAATCATGAACTATATTGTAGGCTACCCATTCATTTGCATGAGTGCCACATGTTGATCTATAGTTCCATGCTCATGTGACTTTCAAAATGAAAAGGGTTACATGTATGCTTGTCTTTCCATTACCCTTTGTGTGTGATGTCGATACTTGTCTTGGTTTCAGAGATGGAACCTGATCAAACCTTACCATACATGATCTATAGCCTGATTTCAAAGAGATAAAACAAAAGAGGTATGAACA